>JASSUY010014763.1:0-32474 GCA_032466535.1 Forpus xanthops | reverse complement strand
GATGTCAATAGGAGCTACACATGAAAGAGGAGAACTTGGCCTTTAGGTAGCACTAGCATTGCTTTTTGCCCCCGAGAAATGGTCTTCAGTTTTGCAGTAGCACTGGAGATACATTAATGCACACAGCTGTTTATTTAAGGCTCTGTTTTTTGATTTCTTCACTCTCCCATATCAGCTCATTAGACCACACATAATACCCTACGGTGATGAAAAAGCCATGATACAAATGAGTTTCCCTGCAGAGCCAATTGAACTTTGAGAGTCCTTGAAGCTCACTCAGATCAGAAAACACCTAAACACTCTAAGTTTTCTTTTATTTACATTTTGGAGAAGCCTTTAGGGTGGAAGTATTGATTTTAAGAACCATCAGCAAGACAAATGGAATAGCTTTCCTACCTGAGCAGGTGGCCACTAAAATTAAGACTGCTCATGGCCACGGATTCCAAATTTTTCAGGAGATACATTAACTCTGCTATTTAAAAGTTGGCCAACCTGCATTTATTTTTAGGCACCTAAGTCATTGCTCCACTTTCCAGTGCAAATTGATTCAAAACAAAAAGAAAAAGGAAGTATAGGCTCAGCATCCCTCAAGGTCATCTCAGGTAATTAGTTGCTCAACTATAGCTAAAGTTAGCTAACTTATGCAGACATGGTGTGGTTATTATAATTGAGGAACTAATCTAGTCATTAAATTCATTGAAAGAAAGTCACAACAAAACTACTGAATACATTCCTATGATACTGAAAGATCTGTAATAACACAATCTGTATAACACTTTACACCTCTACACTCTACAGATGTCCTGCTTAATCTGCTAGGGATGATATTGCGCCCGCCAGAGTACCAGTTACCCAAGGACATTCACTAATCTATATTGAAGCTTGGCTATTGAAGGTGCCAAAGTGAAGCCAAGGAAAACATTTGACTAAGAACACACTGGCTGTTTTTTTCCACACAGTAGTGCTGAGACATATGCAATCATTCCTGAGAAAAATAAAACTTTCAGCTATCCGAACTGTTTTTCAGTTGCATCAGCAAGGTTTGCATGAGTTATTTGGGCCTTTTTATAAACTTGTTTGAGTAAAAGACACAAATAATGAAATCCTTGCAACATTCAAGTCTATGCTTACTTCTGGGCTGTCTTCTTGAAAAACCCCTCTTTCAAAAGGGCTTGATTTTCAGAAAACACTCAGCACTTGCCTTCTGAAATTCCAACTCCGTAAGGATCTCAGCTGATACACTCCAAATCATGAGTCACTCCTTGCAAAATTTAGCCACAAGCATTCCTACACTTGCATTAATTAATCTAAGGGCAAGAGACTTAAATGTTATACCCTTCATTCAAACTGCAAATTAAAAGATGTATGTGACTCTAGAAGTGTCTCCTGCGCTAACACTATTTCCTTTGATGCATTTTCCACTGAAATCTATTCCTGTCTTCTTATTATAGTGGTGCAAATGCAAAGTCTCTAAGGTCTCTTTTCAATGCCCTTCCTTGGGAAAGCTCTGTCTATCGGCTGAGTAAGGTTCAGGCCTGAGAATAAATGAGTGTCTTACAATAAGGTAGGAAATGTCAATTGTATATTATATGGAATTAGTTCAGGCCTCTGGGACGAAGGCATTGTCAAAGTGCCCCAGTAACTAGGACTATGCTCAAGATCCACACTGACCCAGCACAACCAGGATCAGGACTGCAAACACTCACTGTGCTTGAGTGGGAACTGACCCTCACAAATTCCCCACAATGAGGAGTGATGCTCCCAACAGAGCCTTCAGCTGGGAAACAGGCAGGACACTTCCCTTACTCCTGGTGAAGAGGTGGTGGTTGGAAGACAAGCACAGGCAATGGGAGTGGGCAGGTTCCAGACTGGAGGAGTTAGAAGGAGAGGCAGAGAAAGTGGGATTCCACAACATCATGCTGCTCCTCCATGTCTGCAGGAAACTGGGACAGAAGTCTCCTTGCATTGAAGGAGTGGGAAAAACTGACTAATCTAGGACTAATGCTAAGCAACCAGATTTCCCTGGGTGTTCTGGATAGAATCATAGAACCGTAGAATAGTTAGGGTTGGAAAGGACCTCAAGATCATGTAGTTCCAACCCCCCTGCCATGGACAGGGACACCTCACACTAAACCATGTCACCCAAGGCTCTGTCCAACCCGGCCTTAAACATTGCCAGCGATGGAGCATTCACAACTTCCCTGGGCAACCCATTCCAGTGCCTCACCACCCTTACAGTAAAGAACTTCTTCCTCATATCCAATCTAAACTTCCTTTGTTTAAGTTTGAACCCGTTACCCTTGTCCTATCACTACAGTCCCTAATAAATCTTGGTGTAGAGAAGGTTTTCCACTGCCTTCTAATAAAGCCTAGTCTCAGAATGACAGTCTGATATGCCCAGACACTTCAGTATTAGAATTGCCACTCTAAGGAAAATGAAATTGTCTTGCAAAATAGTATCAACTTAAACAAAATATGTCACTAAAATTGTTCCATAACACAGATGCTGGGAAAAAAAATTCCAAACCAAACCACATTTACACATTTTTACTCTTTTGTATGACTTCATAACTTGCCAATTGTACTGGTGTATAGTGACAAGTCATATTACATTGCCATATCGTAATACAATAGGAGATGTCACGTTGTGCACTACTGAAATGCCCTATCATAATATGGCATAACCTGATGTTGATGAATATCTTTGCATACTCTGGACAGATAGTCTATAAATTTAAGAAGCTAACAATGTATCTGTGCATCCTTTCCAGATCCACAAGCTCTTTTATCTGCAATCAAACCATGCTTCTTCCAATCATGCTGCAGGACAAATGATGCTCTGTCCTACATAACAGAATTGGGTTAGGCAGGCTTTAGCTTTTGCTTTTACAGTCTTTGTCTAAAGACAATATGTCAAATATGGTTTCTAAGCCCTGGAGAAGGTTACAAATGGGTTAATTACATAAGATTCTTATGTTTACATGATGTAGTAAATGGAACAGATGGGCAGCATGTCCTTCTATTTTGGACATTTTCCTATCACTAAGTTACAAAATAGTCTGAATTATTTTTATGTTACAGAAAGTTAGGTAGCAATAATAATGGAAATGAGTCATAAAACTTGGGATCTCTCTCTATCTTTGTGAGATGAAATACGGCTTCTGTGAGAGGAGTAGCTGTGGACAGACTTAACAGCGTAGTCCCCAGTCCCACTCTTCAAGTTAACTGACTGAAAGAGCAATGAACATATAGCTTGTTCCACTGCTACTGACCCTTGGTTTTAATCTGTTCCAGAGCAACTGTTTGCCTTGATCTGGGGGTGTTCTCCAATCTTCTTTTCCATGTGGGTTGTGACCTGAAACATGCTGCTTCAAAGACTCTCTTTACAGATATAGGAATTTGCTGGCTTAAATTAAGTAGGATCGGCACATGAACTGAATGATAACCACCCCAAATCCATCTGAAAAATAGAAGGAGAGAGGAGCTTGGCAATCTGCTGTGGCTCCAGGAAGGAAAAGAAATGTATTTGGTTATCTTCTCCCTCTATTTTACAGCTCTTAAAAATATTAAGTTGCTGTGACACAGAGCTCTCTGCTCTCTGGCATGGAAAACAAGGGCACGCTCATATAGCAAATATGGATCACTGTCCAAAGACTGCCTGTGTTGTGAAAATAAGAGATGTTGCATCATCTAAAGAAAGAGCATTAAAAATTTAAATTATATAAAATATATTTTGGTATAGCCAGAAATCTTACTGCAGATTAAATCCATATCTGAAGGGAAAACATGAGAAGACAACTCCAGAGTACCTCTAGAGGAGAGCAATTGACACAGACAAGTATTATACCTACATCTTAAGTTCAACTTCCAAACTTCTTATGAATTATCATCTGTATGTCATGTTGATAAAGCACTGCCCCATCCCAAAAGGCAACAACAGTAAATACGGAATATATACTACCTGCTTAGGGGTATGAAGCAACTCTTGGGCAACTGTTGTAGCCACAATAGCCCGACTACTTGATGCACTTGGCTGAAGAAAGAGCGAAAGCCCAGCCACCATCTGTACTCCAAGGTCTGTTATGGTCACTTTGTCATCTAGCACAGTCACTGTCTTCTCTGCCAGGATGGAGTCAGACAGAGGAGACAAAACCTTTGGAGAAACACAAAAGAGTAACTTAGGAAAATTAAAAAGCCCTTTCTTAAGGTCATCATCCCTTCTTGTCTCCAAAGCTTTATGCATAGAAATGAAATGGCAGAGCACACTGAAAATGCAGTCTGATTTCATTAGCAGGGTCAGAAACACATTCAGTAGAGAGGTTATGGCCACAAACATTGCATGCAGTACTAAGAGCTTTACTATCTATCTCAGTTGTGTTATTTGCATCACTTCACTTGAAGAGCCGATTTAAAACTTTCTTCCCCTGTTATTCTGTGTCCCAGCATGGTCAAGCTCACCACACATCCAATCACTTCAAAGGGAGCTCAGCAAAATCTAGGATTTGTCCTTCGCTTCTTTGCTTGAAAATTCTCATTTCTCTGTCTTTTCTCCTTCTGATGGACCATCAAAGTTGTAGGATACCCTTCCCTTTAATGAAACTAAGGGCCATATTGCTGTCTTTAGGGAACTAAGAATAGCTATTTCATGCACGTGCTTGTCTTCTCCATCTCAGATCTACAGCCTAGACTATGCATTTACATGTCGGCTTTAGTCAGGATTCAGCAGGGGCAGAACTATGTTGGCCATTTGTGCCTTTCAGGGTTATTAACCAGGTTGTAATTTTTTTCCCCCTGAATTAATGTTTAAATAAATCAAAAGTAACTTGGCATAATCTAAAGATCTCTGTCTCAAGATGCCTGTCAGCTGAATGGTGATAACCTGCACCCATGTGGGGCAAGAGTTCTGGAAATGCTGCCGCTCCTAAACATCTCTGAAGGCTCTATGGCTTCCAGCTTCTGGCCATGCCGCATACCTCGGACCACATCTAGTTTGGATTACTGTCGTTGGATAATGCTCTGTGTGACACTCTAGAAATTTATGGAAACATAATGAGAAATTACCCTCTTTCAAGATAGCAGAACGCTACTGCGTTTATTTATACCCCCCACATCAGTTCCCTAAGGGAATGGCAGAACATGGCAGTCTAGAGCACAGTACCTGCATTGTTGTCATTCCCACTTCCCGTCCAATCAAAATCCTGCCTTCCTGCAGCTTGGCAATGTGAGGATCCTCTAGCTTCATAAAATCCATCACGAGGTCTGTAATGTCAAACTGCCAATCTGAGCCCAGCAGGTAGTTCAGTTGACCCCAAGGGCTAGAATCCTCAGCTACAAATTGTGTGAGGACTCGCACCATGGCATGCTGGTACTGCAGAGTGCATCCTCTTCCTTTCCGCTCGTCTTCATCCTCATCATCACTGTCCCTTGTGGGTCTGCTTTCATAAGAAAATGAAGCATAAAGAATTGTTTTCAAGAACATCAGTGAAAGCTAACATTGAGAGTGCTCCTGGAGAGTATCCCCTTAAATAACAGTCCACCCTTCTAGATTTTTTTGGACCATTGCTGATTCGTGGTTACCTAACATGATGAAGAACCATACATATGGACTATACCACCAGTATACGCAAAAAATAGCCACTACGTAAGTGGACCTTACCAGAGTCCCACACTGTACTCTGTTGCACAGGGCACACAAATGCACAGAAGCAAAACTGCCACAGATTTTAAAAGCTTTATGTCATCTGCAGATGTCTAGTGCAAAGCTGGGAATTCGGTACTGCTGTTCCTCAGGGGAAGATGCTTTATTTTGGGTGCAGATGCTGCAGCTGTTCTTGTGTGCTGAGAGCTAAAATCAACTCCATTCATTTTACAAAAACACCCAAGAAATTTAGCACCTCAAACCCACCTTTTGTTGGAAACAACTGGGACTCGCCAGCCTTTTATTTGGCTCAGTTCTGTATCCGAAATGTCGATCTGAAGTGGCAGGCGTGGAACCCAGACTGTGATTTGCAGAGGAGCACTCAGATACTGATATGTGAAGTTCACAAGCGCATTCACCTTGCCTTTCATTTCTTTGCCATTGACAAAAACATAGTCACATCTGTCAGAAACCTAAGGGGGGAAGAGGGAAGAGAGAAAGTAAGAAGAAAGCAAACCAAGCTCAAAGTGTAACCCTGCCATCTAAAAACCCGAACCAAACAAAAAATGCTCCCTTCTCTTTATGCATGTTAATGATGGCCTCTTACAATGGGAGCAGCTGAACACAAAAGTCCTTCATTGACTCAGGAGGCATAATTATGCTGGAGATGCCTAAAGACTGGATAATATTTATGAAGCTGGTGGTTGATTTTCTGTTTGTTAGGCAGTAAGCCACTAGCTGATTACTGTGCTGTGGAATTTATACTGAGCAAGGCTCCTTCATGCCTTGGTCAAGAGGAGCCCAACAAACCAAAACAGGTGTCAACAGAGGCAAGCAGCAAACCAAAGCTCTACCCTGATGCATACCTTCATCAGGGGATGACACTTTCAGTTAAGACAAAGCTGTCTCTGGAGTGGATTTCATCCACAGAAGAGTAACAGAAGTCTACTCATTTCCTCTACAATAAACATTATCTGTTTATAAAACTTTACGTTTTGATTAAAGCTTTAATATATTTCTGAACACTGCTGTAGATGTATCATCAACATGTAAAGGCTGTCCTGAAATACAAGCAAGCATTATGATAGTCATGTAAGAGTTACATCAGTAATCCCTTCTTTAATCAATGTTGTAATTTACAGACTATTGAATTTTCTCATTTATTACATTACTGAGTACCAGTGATAAAATCACTCCTGAATATATAAATCATTAGGAGAGATGCAGATAGTATGAAGTGACTTCATGTGATAAAGTCATTGTCATATCTATTCCTAAAGGTGTCATAAATGTCTGAGGAAATCCTATGGCACATTAATCATACAGTAAGTGCCGGGCAATGAGAGTTGTAAGAGCACTAAATGAGCTGGTACGTCTGCAGAAATTAACAGGAAACCCAGCAGATCTCAACTCCTGTCCTTGCTCCCATCCTGTCAGAATTCTATTTCAACACCCATAACAAATATCATTAGTGGTAGCAATGTGCCTCCCCACCTGAACATATATTTATGTTATCATCTGCTCCCTTTTATCCCCACTCCCATTCCCAATATAATTTTATTCAAATGAAGATTATTGGCTGGAAATGCTTATGTCCCCAGGCTAATCAAACAGATGGATGTCCTCTGTGACCATAGACACAGAAGCTAAACTGTTCCCAGTCCTGTTTGTACCCTCTGTCAGGTTTTGCACTGTGCACATTCTGACGAAATACGTGATGGTGAGATTGCAAAAAGGGAACTTCAGAGAATATAACAGAGACATTTCTATGACTCATTCCCTAAGAGGGTTATGCTGTAACTAGGCTCTGTTGACTGAAAACGGTGCTATGCAGTACGACACTTGACCCATCTGTCTGGTTAGGTGTCTCCCTCACACCATCCAAGACAGGTTTAAAAGTCTGAATGTGGCAGAAATGTCTTCATTTTATCAGCACGAATGGTACGACCTATTTTTACATCTATTAACTTGAATGGCAATACAGAAAAAGGTTTACTTCACACTAGGCTGTTTAAGAATGACCATTTCATCTTATCTAAAAGTACTGTGCAGCAAGGTCCATAATATAATACCATGCAGTAATTCAAAACTGTTTTATAGATGGGTTGCTCTTTCTATGCTGCCATTGCATTAGCTTCACCCTGAGAAAGGAAACATCATTAATATGTTTCTCATGAAATCTCCAACTGCACAGGCAAGCAAGGGCTACATGTCATGAGTTACAACCTTGGCTTCCTGATCATGAAGACATTTCTGCCTACAGCAGTATACAGCTGGTAAGACATATCAGGGGCATTCAGCTCCTGTGTTTGAGCTGCTGATGTCTAACACATGCCTTGCTGCTGTCTCAGTAGCATGGAAACAGGAATGGCCACGGGGTGATTTTCCTCTCTTGATGCTTGCCAGTGTTAACAACTTCTCTCCCTGCAGCTGCCCATGCTTCTCTACCAGATATGGAAACCCTATGAAGTATCTTAGACCACAGACCTAATTCTTACATGGCTAAAATTAAAAAGAATTCACATCTAAATAATATACCACATATGAATGTTACCTATAGCACAACACCCTCAAAGAAGGTTAGGTATAAGGAAGACCTGGATGACACAGACTAATTTCTGTCTTACTCTGTAACCTCAGGAGAGACAATTCAATTCTCTGTCCATTTTCCCCCCACTGGTGTAAATAACACAACCCAGGGAGCCTTGGTCAGCAACAGAGAACTGCACTGCACTTGAAGCACTGAACAGCTTCTAGAGCTGAATGGGAGGTTGTGAGTGGTGCCTGGGGAAAGCATCCTGTGACTGGGACATTTAACTAAGCAGCTTCAGGTATGGCTCTTTGTCCTTCAGCCCTACCTTCCTCTGAGCAGAAGCATTTTGGAAGCTTGTCAGTAAGATCTATTGCTGCTTGGAGCAGCAGCCATTGCCATCCTGCACCAGGATCCATACCATTAATTTCTAGGGACTTCATCCCTAAGACAACTGAAGAAACATTCTGAGGTGGTTGTATGAGTTGTTTTTTTTTATGTGCATGGTAAACCACAGGCACATGCTGATAGAAGATTTCTAATAACATACTCAGCTGCAGAATGACCAAGTCTGGTCTAGGTGTATGACTTAACATTATCTAAAGCCCAGTCTTGTCAGAAACAGAACAAATGCAACTGTCAGGGGAAAAGTCACAGTAACAATAGTAGAAAAACTGAAGTTCCTAAATGATTCTGGGCTGAGATCCAATCTCCATCTGCATTTGTAAAGTGCTATATGACTTCATGGGCATGCGACAAACAAATGGCTAAACAAATACATACAGCATCCTAAGGAGGTGGCTGCTGTAGCTACTATGCAGCCTTTAAAACGGCTACAGGTTAATGTTTGTTACTGGACATGCATCAGCAATAGTGGCAGGTGTTTATGGGGTGCACTGAGAAAAGCATTACTCTCTTCCCCAAGTACAAGCATTGCTAATGTCCTTACACATGCTCTTTCTTCTGCTCCTGTATTTCTGATGAAAAGGCAGCACACAGAGTACAGGAGGAGCAAAGTCTGTACTGTATTGTTCTGCTGTATGCATTTTAACTGTTGTGCTTTCGGGTATCCATTCTTGAAGCAACACTGATTGCTTCTGACAAAGAAAGGCAACAGACTTCCCAACTACTGCTATACAGGGGATGAAAGGGAGAAAGTATCTCAGCAACAGATTCACATTGTGTGTGTGTGTGTTCCGTATCTACAGGATTAAGGATACTCCTTCTAAAGAAACATTCAATTGAAGCTTTTCCATAGAGCACAGCTTCTGTAAGCAACACACCTTAGCTAAGGTTTGCTATAGCAGGCCAGCAGAATGAGTGCATGTAGGTTTGCTGCCCTTGAACTTTTCTCACACAATGTCACTTAAAAAATAAATAAAAAGGATTTCTCAGCTGTTTTCCTCCAGGGTTTTGCCAGGCTTCTCAAAGGCCCAGTGACCAGCTCTCACCTGTGAGCCCTGCCCACAGTAGTCTAAGGAAGTTTCTAATAGGAGCTGGAGACAGTGAGCAGTGATCTCTCTCCATCTCCTGTAGTATTTCTGCTTTTACTATGAACACATCTTCCCTCTGAAAGTGCTGTTTATCTTTGGCAGCAGAAGTGAGAGATGACGAAGGGAACGCCTGCTTAGCCACCACCTTTAAGTGGCTGGTTTTTTTCTACTCTGCATAGCAGATCAGCAAGAAGTTTTGCATTTTAAAGAGTTTTCTGATGCTATTTCAGCAGTTTCTTTCATTATTAAGCTGCATTCAGCTACTTCCCCCTTTTTTCTACTTTTCTAACTTCTCTTGCCAGATTAAACTAAAATAAAGGAGCTAGACAGCAAAAAAAACAGAACTAAGCACAATTCCCTAGAGGTTTCTTCTTTGTCTTTCTTTTTTTCTGGCATTATATTTTTGTGCCCCTTTGCAACAAAGGCCATTGCTTTCCAAATGACTTGGATAGATTGTCTCTGCAACAAATCACATTTTATTGAGCAGACAGAGAAAATGACTGCCTGGAAATCAAGAGAGTCACTCCTGAATCACTACCTATGGCACTACGTGATCCGGGGAGTGAATGCACCTTTTCACCTGGTAACAAATAGACCAGCTGCAGTGAATATTAAAGAGATTATTAATACCAGTTAAAGCAGAACCTCTGGGTCTTCCTTTACTTGGTCCTTTCAGATTAAGGTCTTGGTCCCACCATGACCTCTGTATTGCAGAATTGCAAGAAGGGGGCATGAGCTGCATGAGGTCACCACAAAGGATGTGACAACATAGTGCCTTGAACTCTGCAGCCATCAAAGGGCTGTCGATATTTCCTTAAGAATCGGTTTTGCTGGGTTAAATTTTACAACAGATTCCTGAAAAATCTTCATTCAGCTCTCGTAGAGGCAGACAGTTCATAAAAAACAAATTTCATGTCAAATATAAGCTAAGACTGTGTTTCAAAAGACGGTGAACTCAGAACACTGTCTGTTCTGTTTCCTATCTGTTGTACACTGGAGTGGAAAAAAACAACAGCTATAAGACCTAAAAATAAATGAGCGGTACTGGCTGTGTGAGCCTGGTCTAGTCTAAGCTTGTTTATTCTCCTGGTGCTTCTTCACCCCTGGAGAGATCAGCCAGCCTCTGCAGGACAGTTCAGAAGGACAGAGAGAGAAGTTTTCAATACGGCAATCCTGTCAAGATTATGAACACTGACAACTGGTGAGGCATCAGTCCATTTCCTAGGTAGAAGTCTGTGTGGTCTCAGAAATTTAAGACTGAACATAAATGAGGAGATACTGAGGCAGATGTCCTGCTTGTATTCATCATGTTCAAAATCTTGTATTTTGGTGTAAACTCATTTTTTCATTTCTGTTATGCAAATGTAAATGCAAAATATGCAAAGGTTACAGAAATGTTTAAATAATTACAGAAGCCTTTCTGGGAGCAAAAGGATTTTTTTCCAGTATCTCCTAAAGGAATATCAATTTCAATGAAAAACTACAGGATAGTTAGCAAAGAATAGGGATGTCCAACAATTTTCAAATAGGAAAATACTCCTAGTATTTCAGCTCAACATCATCACTTTCACACATCAGAAAAACAACTGAAGCTCATGGAGGTTAAGATTTGTGAACAAAGTCATTCATCCCATTAAGGAATACAGAGCACCAGAATGACTTATCCACTAAATATACTGACATGTAATAGGAAATTATTAACAGACAGTGATTATTATTTCACAGTCCTTTTGGACACTCTTTTAGAATTTTGCAATATCCATGTCCTTGCTATAGAATTTCTTATAAGGTTTTTTTAAACAACAACCTCTGTAGAAAGGGAATTATCCTCTATTAAATTCTAGAGGTTTTGAGAGAGACTCTGTATACCTCTCTAGCCTTGACTCTAATTAAACACTATGGTTTTATATATAAAGGAAATCCCATGCTACATGAACAGCAGGCTATGGCAAGCATTTCAAAGCCTGGCTCCATAAGCCTGAATAATAAGTAACCTACTACTGGGAAATGGAACCTGTCCCAAGGCCCACACATTTCTTCATGTTAAACTGTTTAAGTCTATAAGAGTTAAAGCTTTAAGACCTGAGCTTTTCCAGGATCTCTGAAATTTATATTTAGTTTTGTGACACTGTTTGAGCAGCCTTTAGGTTGGAAGCATCCATTATAGGAGCTGCTAATTGCTAGTGTGACTTGACTTGCCAGAGCCACCCTTCATTCCCACTGACTACAACTGGAACTGTACTCAGTGATTTGGAAAGTGAAGCCAAAAGCCCCCCTCACAGGGTGAGCATAAAAGTAAATACAGTAATACAAACTTAACACTGTTAGGACTGTAATCTTAAAAAATGAAAGGTTTGATTTTTCCCATTATGTGCAAGAATAACCTGAGAGTTGTTTTTACCTATCCCCCACCAAAAGAAAAAGAATGAGTTTGTTTCTTGTATAATTGAGGAATAATTACTCCCATTCTGGAAGCAGTAATAAGGGAGTAGAGCAGGTATTGCACTTTAATAACTGATTTAAGCCTTATTCTGCCTCGCTTAGAACTAACTGTCCACAGTTTTCAATGGGTAACACAGCTTGTGAGTTGGTGTTGCTTTGTGCTTGTAAAAAGCTACCACATTCCAAATGTGGTTTCAATCCCTGCAATCAGTCCTCAGGCAAAGTTCCCAGCAACCCGCACTAATACCACCGGGATGGAGCCCCGAGTGCTGGAGAACTGTAAAATCAGGACCATAGTTTAGAAGCAATTTGGCCTTCCTCTGCTGAGAAGGGTCTACGTTTTCAGTATCAGCAACCAGATTAGCAAAACTAAGTAAAAAAACCCCAAAGCTACAGAGCATTTCTTAGGGAAAAGACTGTACATTATCTAATCTCATTACCAGGATTTTGCTGGCAGCTTTACAGAGCAGAAGCAATACATTTAACTAACTGAATCTATTCACTACGACAGAACTGAGAGAGTAAAAGGGGCACAAAATGCCAGCTGAGACCGGAGGGCATCTACTTGCTCCCAAATGACCAGCTTTTGAAGCTGAACTGTAGCTGCACTGAGGCACAGGAGCTCTCTGCAGCTAGCAATATCACGTAAACCAAAATCTGTCCTGTTTTGTGCACTCTCGAGTCAAGTACTTTCTGAAAATGGGGCTGAACAAAGAGTTTGGCTCCTACTCACTGAGGATATGCCAGACTATATATGCAGCATGGGCCTAAATATCTTGCTTGGCAAAGTAGGATAACAGGGTGAATGCAGGGACTTTTAGCTCATCTACACACTTCGGACAGTAGTTGTGCATTTAAGAACATCCCAATGCTTTAATTTTGAAACTTGATATGTATCTACAATATACACACTATGGAAATTACAGCTTTCAGCAGAGAAGCAAAGGAGGAGTGAACCGTTGTTTCTTCTGACTGTGTCACTCAAAAGGTCTGGATAACATTGCTTGTCTTCCCAACGTATCTACAGCTGTCATAAGACTAATGTTATTTCTCCCATTTTCTTTTCCAGACTTGATCTTGCAGCTTTGAAACTGATTTTGAAGCCCTTTCTGTGGAACTAGGGGCACTGTTCTTGCCACTCCACTTTGTTTTTTTCATTTGAGATGTACAGGTCCTCCACACTGACACCAGTAACACAGGTAGTGAGATGGGTAAGCCATGTGATGATGGGGAAAGAAATCTGCAAGGATATGGTTTAGAATTCTCTTTAGCTACCCTTAAAGTTTTTGCATATTGTGTAATGGCAAAGTAGTTACAACTTTTATTGCTGAATTTGAGTACCTCAGACCATGTCGATTTCAAGTTTCAATTTCCATAAAGGCTGACTTCTGGAGAAGCAGTGGTATACAGTAACGATGCATCTTCCAAGAAAGCTCCATGTATTACTGGCCTATGTGCTGTATTTGCATCTGACAGAAGCATGTACTAAAGCTTTATTTTTCTAAAGCTCCTCTGAAGTTTTTCCTCTCTACTGATGTATATTGATCCCAGTAAATCACAGGACTATGAAGGAGTACAAGGAGGTGGACTTCCTATTTGCAACTCTATTCAGAAGGTAACATAACAGATTTACCAGAAGAAAAGCCTACAAAGTCACAGGCCTTCAGAACAGCAGCATGATGTCATTTCCACGCTGTGATTTTCCTTCCTGTTTTTAATGCTTTTCAGTTTCAAACAAACCACAGGAACACATAGGATCAGAAGAGGAAAGAGGAGCCACAAGAGAAACAGGTTGTGGGGTTTGGACTCACAGAGATACAGCTTTTGCTTTTGAGGACTTTCAAGGCTATATTTAGGGTATGGTGAACAGGAACTGTATTTGCAGTTCATCAGCTACCAAACATAAACTTCAGGAAGGTCATTTGTGGAGGCCCCTGAGGGTATCTGCACCATGGAGTGGATGTGACAGAGATCCCATGCTTGTTCAGAGCCTGCTGGTGAGTCCCTACAGCCCATGTGGAAACCCTGGCTCAGGACCCAAAAGCAGCGCACCTCAGAATGAACATGCAGGCGCTTTGCAAGAAGTCTAACTTTTCTACATTCCTTCTAGAAAGCTACACACCACTTTATTTATTAAAATAAGAGTACTGCTACAATTGTGACTGTGTGGGCTGAAGTACCTGAAAGATACATCAACCCTCCATGAGTAATTGCTGCGTACTACACTGGAGGAGGACTGGCAGTAGCAGCTGCTGTTCAGATTGACCCCTCCTGCTCTCACTGCAGGACTGCCATAAAACCAAAGAAGTGAGCATTACATTGAAGTGGCTGCACAGAATATGGCCTGTCTATTATTAGACTGCACTGGATTCCTGGAAACCCCATCTAGTGTGACTTCTCATTTCTCCCTTTGTTTTGTAACAGGGTCACGTTAGGAATGAGACCTGTTTTAACTGGAAGTTTATCCACTTCCTTGTTATTCAGCATGCTCATCTCTACAACAGTTGCACCTAGCTAACAAACTTCAAATACAGTTTTAGTCGACCTAAGTAAAAAATGAGCAATAAATCAACTGTACTGTATCCACTGAAGTAGCTTTTTATTGGACGTTAGTGTTCTCCGTTGATCAAAACAGCTAGTACAAACAACCAGATCTTTCTAGACAGACCCTTATTTTTATTTTCTCCTATAACCTGCACTAAAAGTATAACGTGAAATCTTAAATCCTCTGAGTTTTGAAGGCTTTGCAGTAAAGCCCCATACAAAGAATATATGTGCATGCTGAGGTGCAGAAATGCAATGCAAGTTTGGATGCTTACTCTGCTGTGTGCAGCAGGAGTTGATAGGTATGAGGGAAAATGTAATGTGCCTGTGGCATGCCAGGGTTTCTAATGGGATGTGATCCTCTGAAACCCTGCTTCCCCTGGAAATCACCATCTGTATCACACTTCATCACAAACCACCACATCATTTTCTACTTCCAGATGCTGCTTGTAAAAAAGGCACGGGGAAGAAACCTTAGGTGCCATGGGAAGCTTTATTTTAAGCTGACTTAATTTTCCTGACAGACACTTACAAGAGTCCTTATTTTCATATTTGGCCATATCTCTTACAATGTTTTGCTGAAGCAAGTACAATTACTTCCAAGCTTAGACAGAACCAGAAGCATTGATTCTCTATGAGATCAGTTCTGCAGTACTCATGTAACACCTTAGTTTTGAGAAGAAAATGATCGGATCGTGAATTAGCCTTGTGGAGAGCAACACACCAGATATTGAGGCCCTTCCTTAGCAACCTCAAGCATTTCCATATTCTTTAGCGCCGCAGTACACCAGGTAAGGATAGACACACCCTGATTCTTATACATCTTCGTACAGGTTTTGACAAACCAATGCATTTTGGAGCTAGCACTTTCTTTAACATATCACTTTACACTTGTCCATCCTGCCGATGTTCCTGTCATCACCTGTCCCCATCTCACCTTTCCCTGGGCACCTGTTTTATTCTCTCTTGGTTTGGAAAGTTCAAAAGATCCAGGGACCAGCTAAACCCTTCCAGTAAGTAGATCAGGTAGCAGAAACTGGTGTTGCAGCAGGGAATTATCACCCATCAAGTCCATCAGCTGCAGGGAGAAGCTGATCCCTACTCAGGTCAATATATTTACAAAGTACGGGGACCTCTGCTCTCACTAACAGCCTTGCTTATGCATGGATAACTGCACTTTTCCAGGCAGGGCTAATACAAATAACAGGCAGGATGGTTTCCCTTAGTGATGCAAACCTGGTTTTGAATTACAAAGTCTGGCATCCAGCCCTATACCAAGAGAGCAAGTGATCATGTGGCCCAAGTACACAAGCACTGATTATAGTCATCATCTTTGTATTTGGTGTCTAAACAATATGATAAAAGGACATCCATAGATCTTATTTTTGATAAGGGTTTTTTTCTGGAATATCCATAATGAAACATCAAGGAGCCTGGGGGCATCTCCTCATACCATTCAAAATTCAGAATGAGCTGTCCTGATGGCTTTTCATGAGGGCAGCCCTTTAATGAGTGCAGGACTGAGGCTCAAGAGTTCGATTCTTTAATAGCTGATTGTAGCTCAGCAACTATGCTTGGAGCTGCATTCAACCTATCAGTAGAAAAATGCATAACTCAACTGTTAATAAGAATACCTATGCATGCTGCCCATCAAAGAGAAAACTGTGCTTCTATATTCAATTTTATGACACATTTTAAGTTTTGCAAGTATTGGAAAGCAAGGAAGAGCAGTGAAATTTCTTTTTGGCTAAATAAACAGCCAAAAAGTTCAAAGCATAGCTGTATCTGTAAGATTGGGTATATTAAGACAATAGCAAAGTAGCATCGAAATAATGAAGTGCTGATTACTTTTCCTTAGGAAAGCGGGTATTGTCATAAAGATTTAGAAATGCAATTTCAAAAAGAAATTACTATTATTAGTATTTAACCATTTATTAAACTCTTATGAATATGTCCATGTGTTAGCTCCCTTACTGGCAAACTGCAACATTCTTGCACCACATGTTACACAGCATCCAGACTGACCTTTTATCTGAACAGATTCACAAATGGACAGCAGACATTTCAACATGAGCATGTACTTATTTACTAAAAATTAATTTCCTTTCATAACGTGTTTCCACCAGAAATAGCAAAATATCTGAAAATTTGTGAATCCTAAATGACTATTTCCTCATGTGAGCATGTTCCCCGATGTCAGCCGTATTCACAGTAAAGTCACTTGTGTGCAAATAATTACTGGATTGGCTCTTTAAACAAGATCTGTAACTTCGACAGGTATCTCATCACTATTGCATTGGAAGTGTTGATTCCAGCAGTAGTTCCAGTCTTTTCTGGCTATTAAGCTAGAGTTAAACCATAAAACCCCCTAGGCAGATTTTCAGCCCCCAACAGTTCACTGTTGCTTTGATCTGGGATTTTGTTTCAAGTTCCTGTGATAAGACAAGGTCAGCTGTGACACTCTGCCCCGGATCTTAGCTCCTCACAGAAATTCCTACCATTCTTGCACTGGCCTTTACCCATGGTTAATGTCATTCTTTACTCATCAGTCCTAATGAAACCAGGATGTCACTGTTCATTAACAACTACTGAGGGACATCTGAAAGGTAAGATTTGTGGTTCTGTTTCCAGTGACAACCACAGCAGCTGCATGGGCAGACTACTGTTATCTGAATCCATGTTTTGATCTGAATACATCTCAAAGCTGTTAATGTATTTTAAAATGAAGAGAAGCTAGTAAATGAGGCCTTTAGATTATGGGTCAAGGCTAATACACTGAGAGTAATTATCTAGCTTTTAATCTTCCAATCATAAATAACAGCAATGCAAAAAAGAACACACTACCATGCATGCAGCATCCTCTCATGTAACGGGCTAAAAGCTAGTACAAGAATGATGAAATACAAACCCAAATTGTTTACAGTAGCTTCTGAAATACACATAGCATTGAAGATTCCTGATTTTCATTCCCAAGTTCATAAGCAAGAGTTTTCAAACTAGCAACTTCACAAGGTATTGCAAGTCTCCTAAAACTGTCCTCTTATTCAGAGTATGAAACCTCATCTCTCCTAGAAGCCATGTAACCCAGGAACCTGGAGCTGCATTTGTTCTTGAGCAAACTGTGTAAAAGCAACAGCAAAAGCAGTCACATTCCACTTGAACTTCCAGGAGATGGAAAGGAGCCTACACATGCAACTGCAATTACTATTAATGGATCCAGATATATGGATCTGACTGTTAAATTCCAGCTTAGCAAAGTAAAATTTGGCTGTTTCATTTTTAGTGCCATAATAAATTATGTGTCCATTCTTAAAAGGCTGGACCACTGTGTGAAGGTCTAGAGCATTCAAAGACTTAAAGTTCATGAAATCAACTGTAAATTTGGAAACAAAGCACTGAAACTATGAGACAATAAAAAGGTAAAAGGAGTAGTAGTCAGCAGATTGAGACAGGACACAAACTATGTACCGAGCTGCCTCAAGACCACGCTTATCACTGGGCAAACCATTACATGCTATTTGCAGATATTTCTTAGGTTTAGATTTCCACTGGGCTCTCTTACTGAGAACAATGTAACTGCAGCCAAACAAGGCACTTTAAAAATTCATATAAATAAGCCTTTATCTAATGGCCATTCAAATTACTGGGCAGAAACACTACCTTTAGGCTCTTTCCATGAGCTATACAAATAGACACTTATTTACTTGACTAAATAGGACAAGCCAAGTGCTAATAGGCACCAATCATCTTCAACTTCTAGACCAATTCTAGTGTGTTTTCCTGAATCCAAAGTTATCAGGAGTTCCACACAACTGAAATCTGACAAAGATATCTGTGTGAACCTCTAGGTGATAATGAGTCTAAATATTAAATAGCACTCATTAATAATTCCTTTATTTTCTTAGTTTGTGGTTTAAATTATTGTACAGGTTTTCATACCTGTAAACACATTTTGGTTCTGCTGTGACAGCTATGCTTGGGAACATGAACTGGAAACACACATGAACATTCTTCATTTAACACAGCATGATCTGTTTCCAAAAGATAAAATCTATGATGACTGGAATTAAAAAACCCCAAAAAACCAATCAAAACCCACAAAGGTTACTTCTAACAAGGTCTCTAAAACAGGTTTGACAAAGGAGGATGATAGATATTAAAAGAATTTAGCATAAAAGCTTGATGAGGAATTTCAAAATGAATAAAGGATGAAAGGCCTTTGTGTTCCATCTGAGGCTTTCTGAGTGCTTTATAAAATCAAAACCACTATGAACATCTCAATTTGACTTGAACCCCAAACTTCATTTTTCCAATGCAAGATATCTCCTGGAAACGAGAACATTCTAGATGAAAAAAAAAAGCCCTTTTTCCTTCATGATGAGATGATACAACCTTTTTGTTCAAAGCATTTCACTGAACTCCATTTTTTAAGTAGCTGTATGTTGTATGGCAGTTAGCAGCCATGTCACAGATGCACTCCTCTAGAGATTCTGCATATATTCCTAAATACACAGACGAC
This sequence comes from Forpus xanthops, assembly GCA_032466535.1. NCBI lineage: Eukaryota > Metazoa > Chordata > Aves > Psittaciformes > Psittacidae > Forpus > Forpus xanthops. The sequence continues at coordinate 13,308 of JASSUY010014763.1, read as the reverse complement.
AGTTTCTCTATTTATCTGAGCAATTTCAAAACATCTCTGAAGAGAAAGAAATTACACCTGAAAAATTTCTCTGACTGATTCCAGTAAACACTGTGTGTCAGCCTCCAGTTATTTGTTCCCCTTCCACTTCAGAGTGGCTAGAGAGGGAGGCTTCCAGAAGCCACTTAAAAGTGTTCCACTAGCGCAAAAAGGCTCCATTTTAAGAAACCCTTTTAGTGGAGATAAATAATTTCTGTAGAAAATAAGAGAAGAGCACAGCAGGGTCCCAAGTGCTAATCAAAGGAGACAGGGCTTCAAGAAAACATCATTCTTTCCAAACAAATTGTTGGAGAACTGGAATAGTCCAGGCTGTACCGCAATTACTGCAAGAATACTCTCTTTCTTTGTAAGGTTTGGGAATTTCAGCTCTCCTTGATCAATGTGCTCCAGAGCTATAAAACTCAGAAGCCATTTTTGCAGAGGGATTTTTATTTGGGAAATCACTGTACTGTCATTTTCCATGCATTACCTTGTAATGTATAACACATGCCCACCAGACAGATGTTTTCCCCCTGAATGGAAGAACCCAACAGTGGTCATTTTCACTGTTGGAGAGAATAAGTCCCCATGGGGCTGGAATATTTGGTGAACTTCTGTAAGCTGTTTCAGCAAGATGGCTAATCTGGATGAGCCCAGTAGTTCTTTTCTGAATTTATTTTTCTCAACTTGTGAATGCTATTGTGAATTGTTTCTTACTCAGGAATGTGGCTTCCAATAATGTTACAATCAGGATGATCCCCAACCCAAATTTCAGCTTCTACTCAGATCTGTAGTTAGGTGGCTACCTTAGGAAAGAGGTTAACAGGAATCCTTTGAGATTAAAAGCTCTGCAAAGCAGCTGTTATATGGGAGCACTTCAAGCTCCAGCAAACTGGAGAGACTTGTTTGCCTCTGAAGGATCCACTGAAAGCAGAAAGCTCTCTCTGAAGTCTTCTATAATGGCTTAATTGGTTCAAAGTATGCCTATTTTTCCCACCTACTTGGTTACTGGTATAAAAAATGCTTCTACATAAATTCTACAATAGTGCAGCAAACTGTTAGATCCTACAGACTGACCAGAGTTTTATTGCTTTCCGTGAATCTACAAACTGAACTGACTGTAATACATAACACTCCGGCAATAGTATTTGTATACTAGACATCAAGAGAGCTGATAGCATATTAAAGACACCTAAAGAATATCATCACAAAGGCCACTGCACTATATGCTGTAAAAAAATGTAATATAATAAAATCCCTATACAAAAGGGCTTATAGACCAAGGGTAAAATCATCCTTGCTCAAAGACCATGTGCCATGGAAGTCCTGTGTGAAAAGTGCAACGGGATTCATGCAGAGCATTGTCTTTGTACTGATTCCCTGCACAACTGTGAATTTCCTTCAGGGCTTTGACTACATAGTCACAGCAGAAAGGGAGCTGTGCTGCCTTAAGACAGTAATACCCCACTGGTGTTTGTTACTATGCAACATTAAGCTGCTGGTGCTGAATTGATGGACCGGTCACGTGAATACTTTCTAGGCACTTCTGTGCAGAATCAAGTTAATTCAAAACAGCTTTCAGCAGAATGTGAAGTGAACCAGGATGACTTTGCATTGCAGTTGCTGCGGAACACTCATCCAATCCATTCCACTGCTGCAGCTGTGGAGGTGATAATCACAGCTGGAAAGGTGATAAGAAACATCTGAGGAGGCAGAACTAACAGCAGAGCTGTTTTTGCAATGAATTAACTCTGTCCACACAAGACTTGAGGTGACATTAACAAAATTTAGAATTAGGAAACAAAAATTAAACACTCAAATTCTACTGAAACTCAGTGTTGTGGCTGTACTGTTGCACCTAACTCTCTTCATAAAAACCCCTCTCCTTTTGAAACAGTAGTATAATTAATTTGCAGGCATTCAATTAGTGGCTGTTCCCAGGCTATTATCCTTTTGTGTATAAAAAGACATGATATTTCATAAGCCAATACATGGCATGAACTTACTTTAATGACGTCTTCATCAGAGGATTTGCACTCAACTGATTCAGAGATGTCTGTCACAGCACTGTTCTCCTCAATGGAAACCACTTTGATGGGCACTGCCACTGTTTTCCCCGTGAGAATCGCGGTGTTCAGGATTTCCATGTCCTGGACACAAAACAAAGCACAGCACTGATCAGAGACGGTCAAAGAGATTTCCAAAAGGCAAGTGTCAGCTCTTCAACTGGACTTATACTCAAGAAAGATGCATTATTTCTCAGTAGCTAATGATCCAATCTCACCTTCAAATAGGTGCAACTTGTAAAAATGTAATAACCCAAGTCTATTTTATCTGCTGCACAAACACAGCTGCATTGCACACTATTAAAGAGTAACGTGACTGTTACTAAACTCAGTCCAGGCAAGCACACAACACAGGTAGCTTCTAATTCTTAAGTATGTGGGACTTTTCCCAATATTTACCTTCCAAAACATGAGTTCAGAGTAATTACAAAACTGAATTTGATTGGCAATGCTTGGGAGAGGATAGAAAAGCCTTGAAAGTAATATTGCTTTTTGAATCTAAGCCCACTGTAAAAATGGAGCCTATCTGTGAACTCCATATCTGGAACTCTTTCAAGATTGTTTAATTTCCTTTGATATGGCCAATGAAGCAGTGTAAGGAGTCCAGAAGGAGTTAGTGATGCTATTAACTGCAGGGAAAACAACAAGGAAATTTGAAGTTTAAACTCGGGCCGTGGCATATGAAAACCCTTCAATGCACCATCAATTAAGCTAACTCTTCTAACTCCTGAACTATTCCAGCATAGCTGTATTCCCAAGATTCCAATGCAGCAAGAACTTAGCTGTTTACTCCAACTTCCAATTCTATAAAGCGTATAAAATATTCAGCAAAATCCTCAGCACCAAAGCCATGAGGGCTGCAGCCACTGATGTCAGCAGTAGTAAAATGGGGCATGGATATTGCTGATACTGTTTTCAATTCAGGCTTAGTGAGTTTGAAATCCTGGTCAGATTTTATTTTCATTTGGAAACTTGTTCTTTCTTAGGTTCTCCTACAGTTCCCCTACGAATCCTACCAAACCTAAAAAACCCTGCAAACCTGTTAGAGAAGAACTCTAAATAATTCCTATGGCATACATGGAAACAAAGCTACCAAATATAGCAAATCAGAGCCAGATTTATAAATAACATTATTGGAAAGACTAAAGCCATTCTTGGGAACTCCTGACTTTCAAAGGTGGAGACCACCACTAGCCATCCCAACACCAATCCTGCCAGGTACATGGCATTTCTGAGCAAGGGTGCTGTAGTGAAATGCACGGCTTTTGGAGCTTGTTCCACCAGTATTTATTTCCATGTGTTGGCAATTTTGATATGCCCAAAAACAGATGCAAAGAACCAGATGTGTAAACTCAGTCAAAAGCCCAACTACTCTTCTCTCTGTAGAATAAAAAGCAATAAGCATTGAACAACCCACATAAGTTCACCCAAAGCATGTTTAAAGATACTTTCTGTTGTGCATTTGGCTACTGCATGTGCTATATGTCCTTTTAAATTACTCTTCTGCCTCAATCCCTTTAAGCCTTATATTTTGTGACTCTGGGTGTTAAACACTGCGAATTAAGGACTCAAGGGCAAAGGAGCAGCAAGGAAGATTGTGGAAGTGACAGGCTTTTCAGGCTATCTTAGCTGTGCTTTGAAATGATTCTATTCAGATCCAGTTTTTCCTTAGCAACTGTAGTATTACTGATAGAGAAATCTAATTTAAAGGGACAGGTGCAGAGGAAGAGAAATCCTATAAATAGAAACAAGTTTCTGATGTAAAACCTAACCTGTGGCATGGAGATTTACCTATATCTGCATTTAATGCTGATTTATTAAGTTCAAGACAAATTAGCAAACTATATGAACAAAATAAAATAGGAAACAAGCCCTGTACCACTGCCAAGAGGATAAAACCAGACCTGATTATGCAGTGAGGTGAAACTTTTGTGCCACAAGCAGCTGAATAAATTCATCACCCAGGTTTAGCTTTCAACAAACTGCCTGGGAGTCACTAGAACTCCCTCCAGCTCAGCTTTGCTCATGTCTGCAGTGTTGAGAAATCAGTGGCCTCAACATGAAGTGAAATATTAAGCAGTACAGAAGAGAAGACAAGTGGAAAGCCCAGCAGAGAAGACCACAAGGCACTCTGGCATGCATGACGATCCTTTGCTGTAGACTCCCCAGCCCTGTGTATCACCAGGACAAGACCAGCTGCTCAGTGTGCTCTGGCAGCACCCTGGGTGATGACGAGTCTGCCAGCAGCATCATCTAAATCGTGTTTGCTGCTCCACCAGCCAAGGCTGCAGCTAAGCTCTTAGCCTACACCACAGCACCACAAGAACACCAGAGAATTAAAATCTGTACTGGAGATAGGGTTTAAACAAATGGGATGCAATAATGTTAAATGCAGATTACTTCTTTTCTGTAGGAGCAGCTCTGATAAATACAGGACAGAAAAGATTCAATAGGAAAAGCGGCTCTCAGATAAGCATTTGGGATCAGTAGTAGATCACCAAGTGAACATAAGTGAGCAATTGCATGCTGCTGTGATTAAAAACCAAAACCAAATCAACCAAAGAATCCTCCTCTGACAAACTGTATAAAGAGGAGCATCACCTGTGAGATGTGAGGTGCTCCTAACTGAGCACCAGCAAGGCTGCAGCTAAGACTATGTCTGATTCTGAGCACTCTACTGCCAAGAAAAACTTTTTCAACTGAAAACAATTAAAAATGAGCAAGGAGAGTAAATCAAAGACTAGAAAATAAGATCCATGAGGAATGTCTGAAACAATTGGGATTGTTTAGCTGAGAAAACATGGGGGAAGATGATTACTGTCTCCATATACATAAAAGTCATCAAAAAATGAGGAAGAATCAATTACTTTCCATGTTCCTGGACAGGGCCTGAGGTAATGGGCTTAAACTGCAAGGAAGATTTGTTTGATGTTAAGGCAATCTTTATTATAGAAATGATAGAGACTTGACAAAATAGGCTGTCTGTGGCAGAAGAAAATGCACAGACAAGCCAAATATCTTTGAAGAATTAGTTACAGACATGGTTCAGAAATAACATAGGTTTTTGAGTCAGGAAAAAGAGGAAAGGGAGCACATGACCTCTTGTGGTTCCCTCCATCCCTTTATATCAGTTTTCCAAAACTGAGTGATGACAAGATAACCTATGTATCTTGTATTTGAAACAACCCTACCCTACTTCTCCCATCCCAAATAAAATGATCCTTCTTCACTGAACAAAATAATCTGTATCTTCAAAATGGAAAAGCCTGACAGGCAAATGTCACTGATATTCCTGCTTTCTGCACTAACATAGAGCAGAGCTGATGTACCAATTGTTACATAATCATCTCTCACTTCTGTTTCTCTCTTTCCAGTAGGTCATTATTGCTGTATCTGAATTTTAAGTGGCTTTGATATAAAGCCATTATTAAAAAGGCTAAGAAACCTTTTCAAATTTCCCAAGACCTTTCTGGAGAGAAGACAGAAAATTTGGCTACTGGCACATTATCAGCAATTAGAAACCTCAATCCTCTGCCCTTTGCTAATGGTTTCATTAAAGGAAGAAGTGTGCATTTGAATGAATTTATTTCAACTAATTACTTCAGAGATACATCTCCCTCAAAATTGTAAAAGGCATCATCTGTCATGATTAAGGGCTACTGAAATTTTACATTCCTTCTTTGTAGCCCAGTATAATCTTCAGGAATTCCAAATTCATGATGTGCACAAAGGAGATGGAAGCACTGTGGATGTTGTCCTATGGCCTCATAGCTAGCACCATCACTGTTATTAGAGATCGTCAGCACTGGGAAGCAACCAGTAGCCACCCAACTACAGCTCTGAGCAGAGATGGAAACCTTCATATTTCATCTCCACTGAAAGCGCTCATAACTCATTAGTACTACAGAGATTAAGAAATACTGAAGTATAAGCAATTAATATATTGCACGACACTACGTTAAAAGCAACCTTCAAATCTGCCACTTCCCTTGCTCAATCTCTAAGTGACCCATGCAATTCAGCTGTAATAGTTAAAAAAAGAAAGCCAAAGAACCAAGTCCTGATTCTATTGTCTTTTCATTTAGAACTAAAATAGAAAAATCCATCCCCTGTATCCTTCTATATGGAACATCCTTATGGCACAACTTCTGCTTCCTCTGTGTTTCCTTTATATTGCTGCAATAAAGCCCAAGGCTTTAATGTAACAGAGAATTGACCCATTATCTGTACCTATACAGAAGCTGTTAGGCAGAAAACTCTAAATAATATGTGAACAATCCATGGCCTAAGACTCCTCAAAAGCTGAACTGAAAGTCAAAAATAGAAGAAGCTTAAATAGAACTCTTGTCTGTCTGTCTGCTCTGCAATGCTGAGCTCTCTGAACATGATCCATAGACAAGAGCACTCTGATTCAGCACCGAACCCATTTCCCTTGCATTCTGCACCTCCTGGAATACCCTTGATTATCCACTGATAAGCAGAAATAGTAGTCGAATCATTAAGGATATGTCAAGCAACGTTAAGAAAACAGTTGTTCTCACATTAGAACAGGAAACACAACAGCTGATATAGGTGGTGATACTTATGTTTTATTTTTGAACACAACATACTATTCTGTTTGCAAGCTAATTTGGTAGTGTACAAACAAGATCACTAAGAAACCTTTGGAGAGTCTAAGAACTCATTTAAAATGCAGATGCTTTTCAAAACTGCACTATCTTGGCCATTTCCATATTCTTTAATTTTTAAAATCCCCCAAGAACTAATCTACTTTCTGTGCAAGCAGCAACTCAAGTTTTAAAATCAAATCTATTTTGTGTGACAAAAGACTGAAAGCATCTGATAGCAATGCTTAGACTTGTTTCCAATAGATTAAAAAACGAGGAAAGTAGTGTAAATTGAAAAAAAACACCAAAATCAGAAAGAGAATGAGTGATGAGCATCAGCATCCAAGTTGGAAAGAAGTTTCTGTAAGCATATTACAAACTGGAAAAAAGCAAGGGTTGTCATGTCAAAATAGAGAATTATACATATAATTCCTACTGACATAAAAGGGAGATTTGAGCTCTGAACTTCTGCGAAAGCCTCAAACTGTCTCTGAAGCATGATGACCAAATTCCAACGTCTGATTCTGATATTGCAGAGAGCTGGGATTTTTTTTTGTATGAAGGACTACCTACTCCTGATTAGAATGGCTCTTTCCTGTTATCAGGGCATCCCTTCAATGAATAAAGCATATGAAGGAAATAATTACTATTTAAACATAGCTGACTAGCAAGCAGTAGCACTAAAGAACCTTTTTTCTCATTCCTGCAATGGTTAGAGGAAGACTTCAGAAGTTAGACATAAGGCTCCAATCAAAGAAGATAATCAAAAGCAAACCATTGAATTGTGGAAGAAATTGCTTTAAAAGTTTATTGATAAGTTTCAACATCAAGCTAGATCTCACAAACAGAACTGAATAAATGTCTTTACCCAACATAGCATTTCCATTATCCATTAACAAAACATGTACTCTTTCTCAGCTCCAACAGTATCTTGTGTACTAGGCTCAAATCAGCACTACATCTGTTTGCTCAAAATGCCAACCTTTTGCAATGGTCCTGCACCACCAGGCTCTGCGTCAAGGACACAGAATGAAGCCTGTCTACACAAATCTTCAGCATGCTTCAGAAATGAAGCCATGAGGTCACAACCTGATATCTACTACAGATAAAGAAAAGCCGCTCTTCTGGCATATATATACAGCAAATGTGGTACACAATGTTCATTGCAGGAGCAACTTCCACTGTCCATGGTTCTACCAGTCTAGTGGTTTGGAACTCCCCTGTGTATGTCTGTAGCAAGTTGCCACCATTACAAATATTGCTATTGCATTTAAGTAGATCAGGAAGAGAGTTAATTGGCATTTAAAAATTAAAATGGTGACACTGGAGTCAGGCAGAGTCAGACACTACATTATATCACACTGAGACCTGAGTTCAGTGAGACAACTACAGCAGAACTTAATGCAAGTATCACCACTCTACAGGAATCAGAGCTCCATCAGAGTTAATTTGGATAAAGTCCACCAGCAGTAGCATTGACCTAAACACTTTCTTCCACAGCAGCACTCATTGTGATACTTCACCCAAAACTCTGCAGAAGTGCTTTTCATAAAAAATCAGTGTTTTTTTTTGAAAGGGAAAATAACATCCATAAAGTTAATGTATTCGATACAGAGCTGAGGAGAAGCGTGTGCTCACATCTGGTCATTTGAAGTTAGGGAATACTACAGTTGACTCTGCAGGAATCTCACATTTTACTCCTTCCCTGATACAATCAGGGAACTTCCACCGATGTCAGTGGGAGCCCTGTGTGAAGAGCAAGAATACAGGATACGAGCCTTAGTTGCTATAATTTAGCTGAAGAGTAAACCTTATGTTCATCCAAGCTCTCAGTTGTAAGAAGGCAAGCATTCAACCGTGACTAATTTAGGAACTAATTCAACATTAAATTGCAGCAGAATGAGGAAGCAAAGTGACAGCTGTTTAATTAAACTGTAAATCCGATTAGATGGTGTTATCAAGAGAAATCCATGGGAGCCTGAGGTCATGAGAATGGTCCTGTTTACAGGCTGAAAATTCTCCTAGTAGAATCTCATAGAATGATGTTAATCGTAGCTTAGCATTGTGATTTCTCCCTCACGCAAACATACCACCCCATGAATAACAAACCTATGCTTGTCGACCTGAAGGAATGACACAGTTATGCCAAATACGTTTGAATTTATAAGGAAAGTTTCTTGAAAAAGTTTGTGGAAAAGAGGCAGTTGGGCACTGCCTGCCTTAAAATCAAACCAATATTTGTCTTAGGGAAAAAGGACAGAAGCAGCAAGTCCTTGCATGCTGCTGACAGCACTTGAATCAGTGGAGACAATGCCTACGCAGGAGAGCTCCAGGAGCTCTACTGTGCTTCCAACTACTGTTCAACCCATCACCCTTGATGAACAGTGACACCTTGGCAGCACATTTACAAGAGAAGAAAATGGAGATGAGATAGAAAGTAAACTCCACATGAGCCAGTTGCAAACACCATAGTCTACGATGAGCACTAAGTTATGCATCACAAGTTTCCAGGGCATTCTAGTTAGAGCAGTGCACAGGGCTGTACCGCACTGCAGACAAGTGTTATGCTGATCTGTAGGTCTAGTAACACAACGGTTGTAGATTTGAGTTATTAATACTACTAAGATTACAGCTGATTAACAAAATAACATTGTTAGGCAGCAGACTGTTTATCTACATAATCCTGTGATTAAAAGTCAATTATACATTGTGCTTTCTGCCAATTGGATTTTCTGAAGCTCCACATTCACAGACAGTATATACAACAAGAGGAAGAAGCTGATATTCTGATTTCAAATTCTCAGCACACATTTCAGAAGAACAGGATTGTTTCTATGGACCAAAGAGTCTGCATGGTTGAGGACTCCCCTAGGGCAGTCACTCCATAGCAGGCAGTGGGAAAGGACAAATTCTGTTGGTGGGAATTTGATTTGCTCTTTCTTTCACTTAAGGTACTTTCCAACCCTAAGTATTCTATGATTCCACTTCTACTGCCCACCACATGTAAATCCTGCTCTGCTTCCTTCACCAGTTTATAACATGACAACTTTTACTTCATGAATACTATCACACTGGAAAAGAAATGGTGCAATGCTGTTAAGCAGTAAAACCAAAGGGGAACAACCTGCTTATTTAATGCATCCTTCAGTATTCAAATATAGATCTAAATGGAATCCAGGTTATTCCATGACTCTCAGGTTCATACAGCCAGGGAAAAGGTAAACTAATGAACAAATCAACAGTTGCAAAAAATTAGGCCATTCAAAATATATATGAGAGACAGACTTATTCAATAAAAGTTGCCATTTCTGCGATCTTGTGTCTGATGAGGACTGCAGAACAAAGGATTTCAAAGTTTCTTTTGGATGATAATTCTTTTTGACACATGACAACACTGCAAGGTATCTTCTCTTTATTAAATCTTTGTTAAATGGCCAACAATGTACATGGCACAAAAATTAAGGACAATACCTTCCCTGAAGAGCAAATAATGCAGAAGTCAAACAGATAAAACATCACCCATGGGAAGACCCAAAGGTGGACGCTGGCATTGTTCTGTCCTTAGCATGCTCAACATTTGCTTGAAGACCTTGATCAACATGATGTCTGTGGGTCTCAAGGAGTCTTAAAGAAGGTAAACGGAGGAAATGTGGAAACAAGGACATAAAGAAGGGATTTAGACTCATATTTCTCACCTCGCAGAACAGTGGCTTTGACCATCATCACTACACAGGTAAAACAGTAACAGATTCCTGGGGCCAGCAGAGAAAGCAAATAGCACTCAGCTGGCATGGAAAATGTCCTACACCCAGCACAACCTTCCCTGTAGTTTTTCTGAACCATGTAATTTACGACAAAGATCTCCGTGTCTTCAAAATGGGAACTCAGTGTTCCGCAAATGCAATGTCTTTTTAATCAATGATCTTGTCACTGTTTGGTCTCCATATTGAGATAAATCTTACTCACTGGTCCCCTACATTAGCAACAAACTGTTCCATTTGCTTTTTTGTTTGTGCAGTTTTCAAATACTCTGGTAGTGGAATTTTTGAGTCCTGATAAATTATTCTCTGCAGATAGAAAAGGGGAATGTAGAATATATTAAAGGATAGGGATGTAGAAAAACATCTTTGGATTCCTGGATGACTAATCTACACTTTCCTCGCAGTGAATCTCCTCTGTTAGCATTCAAACGTGCAAAAGGGAACATAGCCAATGATTACTTTGATTAAACAGATGAAGGCTGCATTGCTAAATGTAATTCTATCATCACTCAAAAGTGAACATCTCTCTTTAAAAAGTAAGGAGAAGCTGAACAGAATTAACCATGCCTTTAACTGCTTTGCTCTGTTTACAGTCAGTGATGTCAAATGACAGAAAAAAGTTAGAAAGCCATTACTCAGATCTGTGTATCAGTACAAAGGCCATATTGACTTAAGGTCAGTTACAGAGGACTGGACTCAGACAATTATGGCAACAGGATATCACTTCGTATTGCTTGTGATTTTGAATAAAAAGTAAAATCTAAGCAGCATAGATTTCCCATTTGCAAAGTCCAGTATTTGCAGTATTCTGGCTCACAGAAAAACAAGCAATAGACATCCCTATTTATAATAGGAATTAACTCTCCAATAAGGACAGTGAGAGACATTTTGCTTCAAGCTGCAGGCTAATGAATGCCCTTTCTTCAGACCTTATGGAAACCACAATTATACTAGCAGAGAAGGTAGCTTTCTGTGACCTGCTCAAGAAGGATAACCAGTCTCTGTCTCTTAATTTCCTATGTGTCTGAAACTATGCGGAATAAAGAAACCTTATTAGCTAGTAGATCCCGAACTGTATAACAGTGAAAGGTCCAGAAAGGTATAAAAGTGAAAGGTCCAGTCACTTCTGCTTCTGACCAACTGAAAATCAAATTCATATTTCTTAAAAAAAAATTGTTTCTGAAGTAAATATTTCCTTTATTGTATTTGTCATACTAAGTTTATCACATGCAGTTCATAAAATCAATTCAGAACTTCATGTCAGAGCTATAATAGTTTGCCACAGGCACTGAGACTAACCAAGGAATCTTATTTCCTTCCCCTTATGGAATCAGAATCCAAGCACTTCCATTAATACTTTTACCAGGGAAGTTCTACTATCTGAATATTAATGCTACTTGTATTTATTAATTCCATACTAGTGACCCCATTCCAGCTCCACATGATAGCTGGATGTCAATATGCTGAGCAGTGACTATAAAAAGAAACTGATTCTACCCCAAATAGTAAAAAAGAGCAACCTGATCAACTTATTCTCAGCACATCTTGGTGAGAAACTGATTATTCTTGTTTTCTGAACAGATCTAGGAATGAGAAAAATCATTCCCATGCCCTCTGACACAGTTCGGGTTTGGTTTTCTTGCTGAATAAAATACTCAAAAAATATTGAAGTGTTCTAGTTTTCTTTCTGGTTTCTTTTCAAAAAATATTTTTGGAAATATACAGTCCCAATGTTTTTTATATATATATATATATATATATATATAAAAATTGAGATTACTTTTATTATGCAGTATGGACTTTCAAGTGCCATTTTGGCTAAATGCGTCTTGATTTGCTCCCTTATATCTGTTTTAATTATTTCATATATAAACCCTTCATTTTGTCTTATCTTAAAATCCGTCCTTACCTAGCATAAAACAATGTGGAATGAGAAATGTACGGTCCTTTTCCCACAGAGAGTTTCCATAAAAGAGCTTAGCAGATCCAGCTACCTAAATTGTGAGGCGCTAAACTAGTTACCAAGTATGCTGGAGAAACATTCCTTAGAGCAGCAACAACCAGCAAGCCTTCTGCAAGGAAATAGATGTCAGGCAGATTCCCCCAAGACTGAAGACTGCAAATAGAGTGTCTGAAATCCCTTCTTCCACCTGTCACAAGAACTGCTACCCTGCTTGAGCCAGACAGTGTAACATGCTTAGCTCACGCGTGATGATGTACTACACCGACATTCAACACTTCTTTTAATGAGTTAAGTCCTCAAGCAATAACTTCAAACCATCCCTACACCCTAAACTACTCCAACAAGAAATCTTACAAGATAATCTAATCATGCTTGTGTCTTCCTGTACCATCTTCAAAGTGGCAAATGTACATAGTTTGTCCTTTTAAAGTGTCTGTCATGATCAATGTGTATCAACAGTGACTGAGCCTCTGGCTGGGGCCTCTCTGTTTTGCAGAAGCTGTGACAATAAATTCAACTAGGAATAGCTCAAGTATTTTGTTAAAGCTGTCTCTATTTCCTGTTTATTAGAGCAGATCTGTCAGGATCCAGTGGCCAATGTATATTTTCAAAGAAAGATGGTATTTCCTACTGGGTGGAGGAAGAGTTTGCAACTGAAAATGACTTCAAAGGGAACAACTGTGGAACCACTTTAAGGTTAGGCAACAGATCATAGAATCATAGAATAGCTAGGGTTGGAAAGGAACTCAAGATCATCTAGTTCCAACCTCCCTGCTCTGGGCAGGGACACCTCCCACTAAACCATGCCACCCAAGACTATGTCCAACCCGGCCTTGAACACCGCCAGCGATGGAGCATTCACAACTTCCCTGGGAAACCCATTCCAGTGCCTC
>JASSUY010014759.1:0-23188 GCA_032466535.1 Forpus xanthops | reverse complement strand
GGATGGCATTCCTTCCCTCCAGCATATCAACTGAGCCACAGAGCTTGGTGTCATCAGCAAACTTGCTGAGGGTGCACTCAGTCCCACTGTCTGTGTCACCCACAAAGATGTTGAACAGGACTGGTCCTTATGGTGTTTTCAAGGAGTGTCTTGCCTTGGAAATAGCAAACAAGGTTAGAAAAGAGGGAGAGGAAAATATGCATCTCTTCTCTGAAGAGCTAAAGTTCATCCATGTTTAAGCAATTGAATTAATTTGCTTCTGGATAAGTACTTCTTTTTATGTGCTAGAATATATTTCATTATCAACTACAGTTATTCCTGCCTACTTATTCTGGGAATGTCACCTCCTGTGATTTGAGTAAACAAAAGCTGTGCAGTAGCCTCTGGATTGTAAGTTTTGCCTCTAATCAGATATGTAGATCAGGAAATCCCTTTAAAGATTTTATGTTCTTAATCATTTTTTTTTTTTTAGAGGAGTCAAGAGATTAGGGAACACAGAAGGAAATTTTCTAACCTTTCTGACTTTCATTAACAGTTTTCAAACCTGAGGAGCTGCGCCAGGCTCTCATGCCTACCCTTGAAGCTTTGTACCGGCAGGACCCAGAGTCTCTACCTTTTCGACAACCTGTGGATCCCCAGCTTCTAGGGATTCCGGTGAGTTGGCATTAAAAAAAACAAAACACAAAATGTTTGTGTGTTTTGTCGTTGCTTATCTAAATGTTTTGTCTTTTCTGTTCAACATATTGTGAACAGTTGACATCTTAAAAATAAACGGGTTTGTGTGTGTTTGAAGGACTACTTCGACATTGTGAAGAATCCTATGGATCTTTCAACCATTAAACGTAAATTGGATACTGGGCAGTACCAAGAACCCTGGCAATATGTGGACGATGTTTGGCTGATGTTTAACAATGCCTGGCTCTACAATCGCAAGACTTCCAGGGTCTACAAGTTCTGCACTAAACTTGCGGAGGTGTTTGAACAAGAAATTGATCCTGTTATGCAATCACTTGGTTACTGTTGTGGGCGCAAGGTATGTATTGCATGGATGGCATTTTGTCCTGCCAAGGAACTTAGCTTGATTAATCACATAAAACATGAGCTTTGTAGACTCTTAAAAAAAAATATGAAATAGTGAATGAAAGGTTTGCTAGAAGTTTGGCTTTATTATAAACATGCTAAGAGCTAAAAAAGGTAGATAGCATCCTTCTTGCTGCTGTTCTGTTATTGTTGTAATTTTCTCCCTTGGAGAGCGCCTTTTTTGGTCATTGGCGACATTAAAACACTTTGCTTGTTTCCTGTGTCTGCTGCAATGATGTAGGCGGTTAGGGGGTCAGCTTTTTAGCTTACATAGTTAATAATTGTAATTAAGAGAGCTGTGCTAATGCATTTACAATAGTTTGAAAGAGTTTGATAAACATGATGACTGTAAGCATCAAGTTTGTCTAATAGATACTTGATTAACCTAAGGTTACATTTTAAAGCTTCTTTTCTCACTGTTGTTTTGCAGTATGAGTTTTCTCCACAGACATTGTGCTGCTATGGCAAGCAGCTGTGTACTATTCCTCGTGATGCTGCCTACTACAGTTACCAGAATAGGTAAGTCCATGATGGTTTTATTTTTTTCTCCCCTCTTATTCAGAAAGTAAGATCCTTTGAGTTCTCTGCACATACAGAGGAGGAGGATTATTTGTCAGCCCAGTCAAGAGAAAGTTAGTTATATATCTTTGCATGCTGTCCTTTTGCAAGTGACCCCTTAGTTTCCTGTTCTGCAGTTTGATACTCACTGTATGTAGTACTTGCTTTTAGTTAGGATGCACTATACACCACATATGTGGAAGTGAAGTTGTTCATGTTTCCCGCAAAATGAGTAGCAGGGCACTGAAGGAAAAAGGGCAGAATTGCGCAAAGGCACTGAGAAAGCACATTACCTTGTTCTGGGAGAAATGTAAAAAAGTACACAATTTGTGCTTGTCTGAATTTGCAAAGTAAGGGGTACAGTGATTGACTGCAAGACTTACATTCTGTATTGCTAGGTAGTACTTAACTCCATTTAACTTAGCTTCAAATTAGCATTGAAAACTATCCAGAGACTACTGAGAAGCTGTGACAACAGTAGTCTCTTATTTCTTAATTAGTATTAGGATTTGGTATTTGTACAATTATTAAACAGTTGTACATTATAAGACTAATTTTCCACTTAGTACTTTAATCAACAGTGCTGTAATAACAAAGTAAACTTAGAACTTGGCTTTGGTTTTGGTTTCTTAGATAATGTTTCCCCTCCCCAAATGCAAACCATGAATGGGCTGACACTCAAACTTCCTCTTCCCTGTTTATAACAGTTATGAATTACTTTCCATAGGCTTGGCAGGCTATAAATTTTGCCAACTTTCAAGTGCACGTCAGGCTTTTGTCTAACTGAAGTTAAAGAACTGATTCGGACAATCAGTGCAATCCCTACATCACCAAACATGCTGTAAGGTAGTGCAAGGCTGTTGTGTACAACCTAGCTGAAGCAGCACAGTGTGGGAGATGAAAACGTGTCATCTTAAATTGTATGCTGGATTTTAGGTGGCCTTTTTGAGGCAGATGCTACTAACATGGAGGAATGTAAATTCATGAGATCTCATAAAAGGTTTTATACAGCCACTGTGAACGCTGAAAATAGTCTGGGCAGAAATAAAACTATTAAGAGATGGTGCTCCATACTGGAAGTAGGGGAAAAATAACCCTTAAATATCAGCTCTTAAGTGGTAGAATTTCAAATACTTTCCATGTTATGCATCTAGGTAGTGCTGTATTTGAAAAGCAGCTTCAGGAATAATTGAAGGGGTAATTTTTAATTTAAGTTTTTTTCTGTTACATTTTTCCTGTTTAAGTCAGTGTTTAATCATATGGATTACTGAGTGGAAGGCAGTGTTGGTTGGTAGCAAGTACAGGTTTGATGGGGCAGTGGGCTCCTCTGGAATCAGCAATGCAATATTTCAGTTTCCTACCTGTTATAAATGTGACAGCCTATTTACATTAAGTTTAGTCTAAAAGGGTAGTAGTAAAAAGGAGATGATCTGTCTTAAGTATCAGTAGGCCAGTAGCAGAACAGCAGTAGGTGTAGATTTCTGTTGATCCAGATGTTGTGAGGAAGGATTGAGTTTGGGGATTTGAGGTGGGTTTTAGTTGGGGTGGTATGAGGTTTTTTCTTTCAGGCCAACTAAATCAAGCAATAAATGGGGTTTTTGGGTTGGGTTTTTTAAGAAAATAGTTCTAAAGCTTGATCACTATATTTTTAGGTGTGCTTTTGGACTGTCAGATCATAGAAAGCCCTTACTCATCAGATGTGTTGCTCTAAAACAGTCAAAGTAACTGTTTCCTGTGATAGTGATCTTCAATCTTAGGTTTTTTGTAACCAAATAGCACATTAGTAAAAAATGCATTCTGTCATTCCAACAGATCTTTAACTGGTCAAATGTGTTTGACTTCTTCCGTTTGCAGAACAGACAAAATGGGGTGTTCTTCAAGTTCAGTGTATCACATACCTAAATTACAACTAGTAGGCACCACAGAATAAATGAACTCTGGCACTACATTTCAGTAATTAAAAGTTAATTTTTTTGTGTAGAGCTGTTGGTCTTCCATAGTAAAGCAGAAGTTTAGGTTAAGTGTTGAGAAAATATACTTCATATGTGACTATCCAGTTGGGAACACTGTTTTTTCATGTCAGTACTAACATCCAATTATTAATTTAGAATTTCCTTTGAATTCACTTAATTACATCTGGAAATTCACCTGTTAATGCAGAGATTGAGCATTTTCTGGCCTTTGGTATGAAACCATACTGTTACTCTTTGATAAATGGGAATCAGTCATCTGAACAGTCTGCATTTGAAAAGTTTTTCATTTTTGATGTGTTGCAGTAAGTATATTCCTTGGATTTTCTGTGACCCTTATAACTAGAATACTGTATGCTTTGAGGTTTGCTGAGTATTTCTAGTGACATGCAAAAGTCAGTGATTTACAAGCAGGCCTCCATTTCTTAGAGTCCATATTCATAGTAAGTTACAGCTATTGTTTCATCTTGGTTATTTTATGGACAAATGTTCATGATCTTTAGGTGACTCACTTTCTCTGTATTTCAATTTTTATTTCCTCATTTTAATATCATGCATTAAGGCTTGGCTCTTGCTAGTGCTGAGGCTTTGGTTCTGCAGGATCTGGAATCCTGTGAACCCCTCTGGATCTGGAGCACGTGCTTAACACACTGTGAAACAGAAGCCCTCATCCTGGCAAGACTGGGCTTGCTGCGGCATTAACAAAGGGCAAAATACCTGTGCTAGTGAAGCTAGATGGAATTCTGCAGTGTAAATTAAACCTAGTATCAAAGTCAACCTCAGTGCTCAGTTTCTTAAGTGCTTTGAAAGCCCATAAATTATTCTGAAAATGGATTAGAATTAACCTTTTCTGGGATTGTTTAAATGTGGGAAATTATGAACTATAAACAGGAGCCTTGACCATGGATTTTTCTGGTGTTTGGGAGGGTCCTTCTTGTGTTTCAGTCCTTCCCAATTTGACTCTTTAAAGGAGCAACCTGTTAGTAAGGAAAATAATTAGTTTTTTAATTGAAGAAAAATTTTAAAAGGCATATTACAGAAAATAAAGGACATAGAATTTTATATTCTTTTACACACTAAACTTGTAATGTTTAGGGTTTGGGGTGGTTTTTTTTTTAGTTATCAAACAATACCATGTCCCATTAAGGGGTATGAAGTGAGTGAAGTTAGTGTAAATGAGATGTGTAGTGTCAATATCCGGTCTTGAAATTATCTTGTAATACTGGTCTGTAACAACCATGATACATTTATCATTACAGATGATTGCAAATTATTGGCATACCTTGTTTTCTTCCTCACCTTGCTGTATTGCACTGTCAGCTCCAAAACGCTTGGTTTTCTCTGGGAGCATGATGTGTTTCCTTCTGGTCAAGCTGACCCAGAAGTCACTTGCAATTTAACTTGTGGCAGGCTGGCAGTCAGCCCTGTGGGCAGGGAGCAGAGCATTTTAGCTCAGTTGTTTGCTATCAAAGTTGCACCTGCCCTCCTGGTAAGATACCTACATGGATATGTCAGTATGGGTTATATTAACTAGAATAAAACACACCTTTTTTTCCTCTTCGTAGCGGTCCCACAGTAGAGGGAGTGTTCAGTGTGCTGCTGCATTTAAGTGTTTCTTGGCTAGCAGGGTAGCTCTTTGAGCCTGAGCCAGCTGGCAGAGTTTGCAGAAGTTTTCAGGCTCTTGTAAATTATGCTGTGGTAACACAGACCTGGCTCTAGCCTGGGGAGGACACAGGTTTCTCTGCAGAGCGTCTTTCCCTAATGCATTGGGCGCTGCTCCTGCTTGCTGCACTGTGTCTCAGAAGGGTTCAGAAACATGTAGTGGTGACATGATGGCCTGTGTGTGTCCCAGGAGGCAGTTCCATACATCTCAATAAGTGCCTGTAAATGGCTTCCGTGCCCCCAGAAACGCACAGCCTTGGAGTTCTGTCACCTGGGTTCCAGTAGCTTAATTGTATGTGTTTGAAGGGGCAAGCCGCCTTTTTTATTGTTCTCCATCCCTTAAGTTGTTGGCTCATTGTGACATTGAGTCTTGTTTGATGCTTTTTATACTTACCATTCTTACAGTTCTAGTGTTTGAGTACTAAAACTGCGTTTTACTGTGCTGCCATTGCTGCTTATACTCTCTCACTCTTGATCCTCCATAAAGCTCTTTTATTTTGGCGATCCTTTGTGGCCTTCCTGCATTTTACAGCTTTGGCCTCTCTTTGTTACCTTTGTTCATGTGTGTATTCATATCTTTTCCAAACATTTAGCCTCCTTTGTTTTATTTTATTTTTAATGACCCTGACAACTTTGGTTCCAGTTCATCTGAAACAAACACACCCAAAACCCCCACAAAAATCCATGTAACTTTGATTTCATTTTTTTTCAAATGCAGATTGTATTTTCATAGTTGTATTCCAATTTACTCAGCTTGGTTTGTTAAACTGCAACATTGGTTTTGCTGAGTATAACTTGGATTGGCTCTTGGTCTGGTGACCAAAAATTGTACCTAGCCTCATTCAATTTGTAAAATTTAATTCCACATCGTTAATGTACCCTGATAAATGTATGTATGTACAATATTTAATGTTGTTCACATATATACATATATTATACCTATATAGATAAATGGCTGGAAACTCTGACCCACAATTGCATTTCTGTTAAATGTTTGTCTAGAGTATGGATTTGGTTTCATTTATAGTAAAGGATATTAGCTGAGCAATTGGTCACATTTAATCTTATAGTCAAATAACTTTTTAATTTAATATTTTTATAGACTTTTTTCTGCTTTTACAATTTTTACTGACAATCAGTAAATGCTTTCAGCATATTTTCTAAGCACTTAAATCTGTAATAAATGTGTTCTTAAAGCTTTTTGACAGGCTGTGTTTTTACCCAAAGGAATGTTGATCAGTTGCAAGCCTGGAATCAAAGAGCATTTTTTCCTAAGTAATGCAAATCAAATCCAAATTCTTAAATTTGAAGTCTATACAAATGTAGCACTTGGTAGCTACTTTATTAATCCTCCCCAAATTTTGAATCTGACACCCGACAACTTGCTAGTAATGTCTAAAATGAGACCGAATGCTAATCTGTGCTTTGCCTTGGCTTTCTGCTCTGTGTTGTCTTGGTGTTTGCGTCTTACCTCTTATGTCTGTGCTGTTTGTTCCCTCCCCTGTTCTCTAATCCTGCCCTCCCCTTCCCTCTGTTCCTCCTCATTGTCCACACTGACCCATCAATCAACCAACAACGCCCCCCCTTTCGTCGTGGTGATCTGCCCTGCTCTGGTTGGTGGCTCCGTGCTTGGGTGGCTGTATGTTGTGCTGGACCAGTTCACCCAAATATGGCCTTCTTGCTGACAGGTATCACTTCTGTGAGAAGTGTTTCACTGAAATTCAGGGGGAGAATGTCACCCTGGGTGATGACCCTTCCCAGCCTCAAACGTAAGTTGCTTCCTTTCTTCTGCATGCCATACTTTTAAATAGGAGGGATGATATCTAGTCCTGATATGATAGTAAAACATCATGGCCAGTGGTGGTGTTCATGGGGAAAAGTCTTCTTTCTTACTAATAGGTTTTTGTCAAACAGTGTTGCTTGTGTCCAGTTGTGCTACTCAGGAGTTGCCTTTAGACTCATAGCAGGGGTAGCAGATACTAGATAATGTGGTTGGAGCAGAGGGAATGGAAGGTGTATAAATAAGTATCAGTAATCCATTACCTTTTCAGATTAAAGACTTCAGCTAATCCTGATGTCTCACCTTTTAAAATACAGCTTTTGTTCATGAAAGCAAAGGCTTGTCTTTAACCTGACCAAAGCTCTAAGATTTGAGGAATACAAGCTGTTTTAGAAAGTGGTTGCTTTACTGGTGATAGCTTCCCCTGTTCTTTATGATCTTAAATTTATGTGTATACTTGGGTATCTTATTTTGCTTTTAATTTACACAGAAAGTGAAACGAGAAAATTACTTTCTGGAGCTTATAATGAACTGAATTGCTTTCTCTGAATAGAAAATATATGATATACTTTCTTCAGACTTAAGGTCTGCTTATTTGCTGCAGTTCAGAAAAACATGATATTGTCTTGGACTCTGACATAAAGGTACTACTGAATTTTCATATTAACTCTTTGTCTCCAGAACCATCTCTAAGGATCAGTTTGAAAAGAAGAAAAATGATACACTAGATCCAGAGCCGTAAGTACCAGGCCATAGTTTTTCTTAAGTTAATCTCACCATTTTTACTTGTCCTTTAGCCAGCACTTCAGAAATCAGGCAGTGAATAAAAAAGCCTTAATTTTGCCCCCATCTTTACCCAAACATGCTGCAGAATCTGTCTCTCGAGTTCATAGAGCATCATACAAATGTGATGTCCTAGTATTGATATTCAAGGGGGAAAACATGAGCCTGCTTTAATGGCAGTTTCTAGTTCTGTTTATCTGGGTAATACCTAAGTTGTGTTCTGCAAGTCACTGCACAACTAGCTGAAAATTGCACTCTGTCATATAGAGGCTTTCACACCAGACCCTGAGGACATGGGGAAATTCAGCATTTTCCTCTTCTGTTTAGCTAGACTTCTAAAACACGTTTTTCTCTTCACTTGAATGAAGAGAAGCTTAACCCATTGAAAGAGGCATCCTCCTCCCTTGTGCTTGTTGCCCTCAGGAAGTTTGGTAAAAGCCAAGTTGAACATTCCTTCAGCAGCACTGTGCTACTTTTCCTGCTGTCCTTAACTAGCTGAGACACCATTTTATCTTACTACTACTTTTTTCCCTGGCAGTTTGATGCAGAATCCATTCTGATTCCTTTTTTCATCCTTACTAAACAGAATTCCTTCCATAGACCTTTAAAGGGAGACTGCAGAGATAGACCCTGATGCATTTGTCTTCAGCCACTGGTGTTACAGTCTTGACTTGGAAAAGCTCTAAAGTTTTTCCCATCCAAAAAAGGAATTTTGACATGCTATTTAAAAAAAAAAAAAAAAGACAAAGCAATAGCAGACCCATGCAGGCAGGGACAGGCTAAGACATGTTCTCTTGGCACAGTGATTCACAAATTACTAGTTTTTACACCTACAGTAAGTTGAATGACCGTTTAGTCAGCTTGTGGTTTTTTTTTTTTTAACTGACACATAAGTGGGGCCTGCTGAAGTTGATTCAGTTCTTAGCAAGAGGTTGAAAAGTCCTTCTGTTCTTGGTGAATTCCAGAAAATCACTTGCCTAACAACAAAAGTGATTGCTGTTTTTCTTCTCAGGTTTGTTGACTGCAAAGAGTGTGGTCGGAAGATGCACCAGATTTGTGTATTGCATTATGATACTATTTGGCCTTCAGGGTAAGATGTTTGTTAGCATTTTTTCCCTTTGTATAATAATCAGTGTAGTTTATATAATCAAGACTTCCTGCCTTTGCTCTTTCATGTGCAGTCACTGCCTTCTAACAGCTGACTACAAAAGGACAAAGTTTCTAAATACATTTTTTGATGGTTGGGGTCTCATTTCAGTATATTCAGATAAAAATTGCATGAAACCGACTTGTTCACAGATTCAGGTTTCTGTGGTTTCTTTCTCAACTACTAAACAGTGGAAGGTGGTTGGAGGTCAGTTTCTATAGAGCAGAATACAAATGCAGGTGGAACTGCTTGGCAGAATTAAAACAGCTCATAAAGGCTTGAAATCCCTTGAAAAGGGAGAGATGGGTTCAACCACTGGGTTTAAGCTGGCCAGTAATGGGAGTATACTAAGGTTTTTGGTAAAAAAAATTATTTCTTTCTTTCCTCAATAGGTTTGTCTGTGATAATTGTTTGAAGAAAACTGGTAGAACACGCAAAGAAAACAAATTCAGTGCTAAAAGTGAGTTTGATAATTCTATTTTTTATCTTAAACTTTCATCTTCTCCCTGCCACGTGTAGTAGCCTTTTGATTGAGACCTTCTGTTGGCACTATGAACAGTACAGGAATGTTTGCTGGTGGGGAGTAGTGTAGCCCAAGGCTTCAGTAGCTGTCAGAATTCTAATCAACATTTTAAAGACCTGACTTTTATGTGTTAGTGGTAAGTTTTAATGCTGCTTTGAGGTATTTGGAGTCTGTGTTCTTAATTTTCTAAGATTCAAAGAAGTTAGGGGAAAACAGAACAGGGGAAACATAAGGCTGTATGCACTTTACTATATTTAGACATGTTTCCATGTAGTGTTGAAAATGTAGTAAATTACTGTAACCTTTGTGCTCTTCAAATAACATGTAGTAACAAGTTATGCTGCATTTCAGGTGTATTGTGGTGATGTCAAGTACTAATGTACTTAAAGAGCTTTTGCTTGTAAAGTGGAACTGTCTACTAGAAGAAGCAACCAGTTGTTACTATATGTCTGCATTTTCTTGGAAGTAACCATTGTCATAATATTGTTGAAAGGTGCACTAAAGAGAGTACCAAAAGATGCCAGGTCAGGTTGCCTCAGTCTCCATAGTAATCCTTACACAGGCATTCTTTACATGCATTTAAGATCAGGGAACATAATTTGATAACTTTTACTCATACAGGCTTGTGTGGCAGGGAAGGAGTAGGAACTAGCATTGAAAATGCAGTATCAGTGCGCAGAGAGCGAGAATAACGTGAGTGTAGAAACCAAGAGTGTGATTCAGACACTTGAACAACTAGAACTTGCAGAAACACTCGATTCCTCCCTCGTTTTTCTTTGGCCCTTGGAAATTCTGGGCATTAACTTGTCATACCGTGACATTGCAAGCCTGAATCTTCCAAATTGTAATAAAAGCATGGTTTTGCATTAGTAATGGAACTTCTTGATAACTTCATGTGTGGTTGATTGCATAATAAGAGATTCGAAGTGGGATAATTTGGAGATGATAATGCTACATGAGGCGTATTAGGTTACAGTAATCAAAACGGTCTCTGGAGTAACCTGACTCATGCAAGATAGTGTTGTTAAAAAAGATTAGAATTAGCCTCATTAAAGATCGTTTAAGATAGTAAGAGAACGGTAATAAACTGATGAAATAAAAATGTAGGTTTAGGCAACTGTTTTAAATAGATGTCTCTTCTATTATAGGCTGACTGTGCAGCATATATTAATGTAGATTGTCTTAAATAAGTATGTGATTCCTTATATGTCTGCAGTTGTTCTGTGGCATTGCTTAAAGTTTGAGTAAGCAACCATGTAGTTCCAGGTGACCATTTTGCTCTTTGGAAATCTGGACAGGGAAATAACGGTGCTTCTTTCCTCTCCTCTGATCTCTGTTTCCTTCTCCTTGTTTTCTTTTTCCCTTGAGTCCTGCTGCCAGCTGTAATCCACTGGTGGGCTCAGCTCTTGAGATCAGTTTTCTTGAACATTGCTCTAGTGGAAACATAAGAACAGGGAAGGAAAGCCTGCTCTTGTTGTCTATACCTTGATCTTACTACTGACCTGAAAACAAACATGAGCAATGAAGGCTTGAAACGTTAACATATTTCCTCTCTCCCCATAACAAACTTTACTTAATCATAGAACCATAGAATAGTTAGGGTTGGAAAGGACCATAAGATCATCTAGTTCCAACCCCCCTGCCATGGGCAGGAACACCTCCCACTAAACCGTGCCACCCAAGTCTCTGTCAAACTCGCCTTGAACACTGCCAGCAATGGAGCATTCACAGCTTCCCTGGGCAACCCATTAAAGTGCCTCACCACCCTTACAGCAAAGAAATCTCTTCCTCAGGTCCAATCTAAACTTCCCTTGTTTAAGTTTGAACCCATAACCCCTTTTCCTGTCACTACAGTCCCTCATGAAGAGTCCCTCCCCAGCATCCCTACAGGCCCCCTTCGGGTACTAGTAGGCTGCTATGAGGTCTCCACGCAGCCTTCTCTTCTCCAGGCTGAACAGCCCCAACACTCTCATCCTGTCTTCATAGGGGAAGTGCTCCAGTCCCCTGATCATCCTTGTGGCCCTCCTCTGGACTTGTTCCAACAGTTCCATGTCCTTTTTATGTTGAGGACACCAGAACTGCACACAATATTCCAAGTGAGGTCTCACAAGAGCAGAGGGGCAGGATCGCCTCCTTTGACCTGCTGGTCACGATCCTTTTGATGCAGCCCAGGATGCAGTTGGCTTTCTGAGCTGTGAGCGCACACTGAAGCCACCTCATGTTCATTCTCTCATCACCCAACACCCCCAAGTCCTTCTCCTCAGAGCTGCTCTGATTCTCATCTCTACTCAACCTGTAGCCGTGCCTGGGATTGCGACCTTGCACTTGGCATTGTTAAACTTCATGAGGTTGTCATCAGCCCACCTCGCCAGCATGTCAAGGTCCCTCTGGATGGCATTCCTTCCCTCCAGCATATCAACTGAACCCCACAGCTTGGTGTCATCGGGAAGCTTGCTGATGGTGCACTCAATCCCACTGTCCGTGTCAGTGGCAATGATGATGGACAAGACTGGTCCCAACAGCGATCCTTGAGGGACACCACTCGTTACTGGTCTCCAGATGGACATTGAGCCATAGAGCGCAACTCTTTGAGTGCGGCCATCCAGCCAGTTCTTTAACCACCGAGTGGTCCACCTGTCAAACTGATGTCTCTCCTCTTAGAGACAAGGATGTCATGTGAGACAGTGTCAAACACTTTGCAGAAAATCCAGGTAGATGACATCAGCTGCTCTACCCCTGTCCATCAGTTCTGCAGCCCCATCATAGAAGACCACTAAATTGGTCAGGCAGGATTTCCCCCTAGTGAAGCCATGCTTGCTGTCACCAAGCACCTTGTTGTTTTTCATGTGCCTTAGCATGCCTTCCAGGAGAATCTGCTCCAAGATTTTGCCAGACACAGAGGTTGAAACTGACTGGTCTGTAATTCCCAAGCTCATCCATTTTCCCCTTCTTGATAATGAGGTTTATATTTCCCTTTTTTCGGAATGGCTATCAATATTTCTACCCTCTCTCAAGCATGCTGGCACAACTGCTGATAGTCAAGATAGCACATCTTTCAGCTGCAAGCTGCTGCTCAGCTGTTACAGTAACATCCATTTTCCTGGTGTATATTAAGTCAAATTGGTTATCTTAACCACATTGCAAGTAGGTTGCGTATACTTGACGGATAGCATGCCAAATACAGCATACCAACAAGCATACAGATAGCTTATGCTGTGAAAATTCTTAACTTTTGAAGTATGTTTCTTACTAAGAAAATCTACAAATATTACTTAACCGGTATCTAATGCAGAGATGTTCAAAGACAAAAGGTATCTTGACAAGTAAGTCACCCAAAATAATTTTCCAACAAAAAGACACATTCAGCCAGAAATTTGACTTTCTTCATAGCTGTCCAGTCACTCATGCTGTAAGAAATGTCTGGCCGTTGCTACTGCAACAAGCCTTTGATACTTAATGAGCCTGAAAGTCTTCTATGCTGTACTGGTTTGAATGCCGTTTTTCAAGTTTGCACTGCAATTTTCATTGAGACCTGAGCTTCTATTGGAAGTACATATGTTAGATGTGTCCAAGAACCAAAAACTAGTTGCTTTCTAAAAGAATTTGCACATTCTAATGTATCCGAATGTGTGACTGTAGTTCCTTTTGTTATAGGGCTGCCTTTTTCTTTTTATTGTCTTATCTGATCTGATTATTTTTCAAGTCCCAATGAATTACAGCATAAGGAAGGTAGCAGATACCCTTTGGCTGCTTAGCATTGAAAAGATAGTAAAATGAACACACAACGAGACAGTAGAGTTAACTAAAATGGCATTCAAAAAATGTACCAACCCATTAGCTGAAGTGGAACTGTTTTTTTTTATTCTGATTTGTTTTCTGAGAAACCAACAAAATGAAATAATTTTTTCAGAAAGTATTTGAGATTTTTCTTTTAAAATATTTGTATTTCCCTTAAAATTTACCCCTTTTAGTATATATGGAAAGCCCAATGTATTGTATTGGGCTAGGAAACACTAGGAAAGGCCTGTGTATTGGAATTGATAAAAGCATAGTGTAATTTTTACTTTAACATGCCTTTAAGTTTAATTACTGGCTCTCAGTAAATGATACTTAGAATTATAGAATGTGTTGTGCTGGTCATAGCCACAGAATCTCATTGGACAAGGGGACAGACTAAAAGATGTAAAACAGTATTACCACATTTGGCCATTTCTATAAACTGATTATATAATTGAAGTATATAAATCCCTTGGAAAGCAAGGTCTTCTTTTGAGTATATGTGGCTTTTTCACACAGTATTGGAGCCTAAAATAATTTTTTAGATTAGGTATACAGCATTCTGTATGCAAGCTCTTAGTCAGGAAGAGCCAACATCCTTGTGTCAGTAGCCAAATAACAACTGAAAAATGAAGCAACGGAGGGCTGAAAATTAAATGCATTTTAGTAAAATAAACATCTGTACTTACCACTGTCACTTTGAAAAAGATAGCAGATTGACTATAAAAATGAAGTAGAAATACTAGTTGGTAAAATAAGTACAGCAGGATAAGAGAAGTAGTCATAAGTCTTCAAGTCAAAGCAGTGTGCTGCTTCTATTTGTTTAATTTAAATCAAAATCTTCAACTTAATTTCTGTAATTGTGGATTTATTTGAAATCCATCACATCCTGTAATATCACAAAACTAGCTATCCCTACAAAAACTAATCGTAAATGTAAAAAATGGGGGGGGGGGGGCATCTGGACAATGTGTAGACTTGAACTTTTAAAGACCTCTATCACTGTGCAAGAACTATGTAAGCTTTATGTGCAGATTACTGTAACTGTTCAATCTAAAAGCTCTCTCAAAAAGAAAAGAAAAAGCAATGAAATCTCCATTGAAGTCAAAAGGCTTTTCATTTCTGTTGATTTGCTTTCCTCTGCCTAAAAAGATGTGGCATTGAGCCAGATCTATAAGGTGATGTAATCTCTGTCCAACAGCCAGATAGTGTTTTTGTTAGGAGAAAACATTTGCAGTGTTCATAAAATTAGCCTGCAAATTTAGAAATGCGATGTAAAGCTGCCTTTGTTAGTTCACTTACAAAGTAATTTTCCCACTATAGTGGTTTTAGCTTCCACGACGGAATGAACACTTACATCTTGGTTAAAAACATGGATGGGTTTACTTTTTTAATTTTGGCTGCATAAATAAAAGCATCCAATTTTCATATGGAGTTAAAACAAAAGGAAAAAAGCCTACTTCTATACAGAGAAGCAACCTGAAAAACCTTACAAGCATGGTACCACCTTGACTTAACAGTAATTTCTCCAGCATGAACGTTTCCATTGTCACGTTCTTCCCCTTTATTTCTAGGGCTACAGACTACACGTTTAGGAAACCATTTGGAAGACAGAGTAAACAAATTCTTGCGGCGACAGAATCATCCTGAAGCTGGAGAGGTTTTTGTCAGAGTAGTAGCAAGTTCAGATAAGACAGTGGAAGTGAAACCAGGAATGAAATCAAGGTTAGTTCTTTTTTTTACAATAAATGTGATCTTGATTTTTTTTTTTTTTTTTTTTTTTTTACTATATTGGTGTCTCTGCATAAAAATCTCGACATGGTGCTAATCT
Source organism: Forpus xanthops (assembly GCA_032466535.1). NCBI lineage: Eukaryota > Metazoa > Chordata > Aves > Psittaciformes > Psittacidae > Forpus > Forpus xanthops. The sequence goes on along the minus strand of JASSUY010014759.1, from coordinate 8,077 downwards.
GTGCCTTAATCCTTTTGCATGTTTTTGAAATTTAGGCATTTATAAGGTGATGAAAGGTAAAAAAAACCAGCATGCAGTAAATGAGCTGAGAAGAGATGACACTTGTATTTCGACTGTTGGGGTTAGCAGGGACATCCTGGTTTTGGTTATGCTATGACTTTGTGTTACAGAATCTTGAGAGAGAGTCTGACCATGTTTGTTTAGCATTACAGAATCCATAGTTTAGAGCAGCAGCTGAGATTCTCATCCTTACTGTTCATTCTTTTTATTGTGTTTTTAAGCTTTTTGAAGTTCCTTTTTATGCTTTTCGTTTATGATGAGGCAAATTAAATGTTTATTCTGGAAAGTATTTTGGCTTTAATTCACAAAGACAGTGCTTACATGACATTACTTCAGTGTAATGCATAGAGTTTTCTTCTCTGCCCCATGTTACAAGGCTTGCTCTTGCACTGAGTGCTTGCCTGTTCATTCATATGGTAATTGTATGGAAACTGTCTTTCCATGAGTTTTGTAGTAACACGGCTTCCTGTTTTATACAGCTCTGATCTGACCATGTTTAACTTCTGCATAAATATTTCTAGTAAGTTAAAAATAAAGTTGAAAAGAATTTCCTCTTTCTGATTGGACACTGGTTTAATAATTGGCTTTTTGTTGTTTTTTTTTTTTTTTTTTTTTTTTTTAACTCCTGTTCCTCTTCCTACCCACCCTCCTTCAGATTCGTGGATTCTGGTGAGATGTCGGAATCTTTCCCTTACCGTACCAAAGCTCTATTTGCATTTGAGGAGATAGATGGAGTTGATGTGTGCTTCTTTGGCATGCATGTACAGGAGTACGGCTCAGATTGCCCCCCTCCAAATACAAGGTACTTTTTCAATTCTGTACTGGTGGTTCTTGCACAGAGAACATCTTGCTAAATTTACTGGACAAATACAGAAGATGTGTTTCAATTCTGTGGCACATATAAGTCCTCCCGTATGACTGCAGATGACTTGGGAGGGGAAAACAAATACCACAGCAAAAATGTTACGATTTTTTGTATTCTATATTTAATTTTGCCTCTCTGTATTCTTTCTGTCTGAAAAAATGCTAACCATCTTTTGCTTTTGAAAAGTCTTCAAACCATGTTAAGATGTCTAAATATACGTTAAGATAATGTCATTAATTTGTTGTCTGACTGGATATATATCTAATATAAAAGTCAGTTCTCAGCAGACAAAAGAGATGTTCAGCCATACATGATTTTTTTTGTCATTCTTCTCTCGTTACTACAGGCGTGTGTACATATCATATCTAGATAGTATTCATTTCTTCCGCCCTCGCTGTCTCCGAACTGCAGTTTATCATGAAATCCTCATTGGATATTTGGAGTATGTGAAGAAACTTGGGTAAGTGAGGTCTTTGTAAAGAATAAACTCTTTTGCTTAGTATTGTTTTTTTAATCTAGGAGACTTAAGTAGCTTTTGACTTGGGATGGTCTCTCTTCTGCCCTCTCTGAGATGAATGGAACAAATGCCTCTGTGGAGAGGCAAATTTCTCTCTGGAGAAATTTGGACTTTTATCAGTAACTTGGTGTTAGGATTCTTAAACTGACAGCATATTGGGTTTTTATCAGAGGTTCACTTGATGTTTAAGCTACATTATTATATCTCAGGTCTTTTCTCACTTCTTGTATAATAGAGGTTATTGCCTCAGCATTTGTTACGAAGAGAAAGGAAAAGGAGGAGGTGCAAATTTGTATATCTCAGTTTGTCTGAATTTTAAGATGTTAGGATGATTAAGACTTCTTCCTTGTGTATGAAATGCAGGTACGTGACAGGACATATCTGGGCCTGTCCCCCAAGTGAAGGAGATGACTATATTTTTCATTGCCATCCACCTGATCAGAAAATACCCAAACCCAAACGTTTGCAAGAATGGTATAAGAAGATGTTGGACAAGGCATTTGCAGAGAGAATCATTCATGACTACAAGGTTTGCTACTCTACTTCCTGAATTAATTTTTATGGGCTTTTGTTTGAAGCTAGCTGAGAGTGTTTTACAATGCATGAAGCTGTGGTAGTGTTGTACAAGGGGATTTATTCTCAGCTGGTCTTCATTTTCTTACATTTTCTGAAAGTCCTGCCTTTCAGACTGAGTTCTTTAGGCTTGGCTTCTGCATTAAGGGAACTGTGTAAGAACCTTCCTTTGTGTATTTTCTTACACTGCAATCTTCTAGGCAAGGAACTATTTGGCTTGTTAAGGTATATACAAATTGTTTGCTTCTGGTGATTATCAAGGATCAGGTGGAATACTGGACTCATGTATAAAATCAGAAAAACTGCTCATAAAACTGCTTCTTCACTTGAGGAAGGTTTATTTTCACAACTGAAGAATATTGCACATGTAACCAAGGAAGCATGTTAAAGATGGCAAAAGTGGCATTTGCCACTCTATGTGATAAAATTCACAAGAATTTCTTAATGGTAGTGATATTGCTGGAAAAAAATGATGTTTTGATTGCAAGTGACAGTCTCTAAATATGTGGAGTAGAACAATGTATAGTAAGCCTTGTCATCTGATCTGGTGTAGCAAAGAACTAGAAAATCTGTCTCTGGTAAGGTGGTCTTGAAGTTAATCCAGACAAGAAACGTGGCGTGTGTTGTATGTGCTTGTTAAACACAACGCACCTTGAAAAAAACACCTCAAGAGCAACTGTATAAAGTACCTGTTCCTTTTCAGAATACCTGTTCCTCTTTGTGGTCCCCAGTCTTTTTGTCCAGGCGGCGGCCAGAGATTGAGCCAGCCGTTAGTGAAGGACACAGGCTGCCCACAGTCCCCCTACCACAACCAGATTTCAGGATTCCTCTATGTAGTAAATGTAGAGTGCATTCAGCAATTGTTCTGAACTTACCAGGCTCATTGCACCTATGATGCACAGCCCAGCCACATGCATTGCAGTGCTTACATGCTTTTGAATTTGTAAGGTAAAGGGCTGGATGAGACACACTTGCTGTCACTAGAACAGTTCCTCCTCCTGTCCAGTGTAGGATAAGCCAAGCACTGTAGGCTTCATTTTTAACTGGCATAGTTACCAAGGAGGGAGTGGTTAAGTATTCCAGGGGTATTGTAGTCTCTCCCATCATGTCAGGAACATGAACCGATCACATGGTGGGGATCCAGGAGAGCCTCAGCAGCTGTCTTCCTGAGATGAAACGGGAGAGGGCTGTTATCAATACTGCCAGGCCAGGTTTTGACCAGCACCCAGAAAAGGAGGCCTGCCAGGTGTGGGCTGTGGGTTTTGAGACATGGCCATTCTGTGGAGCACTGGATTAGATCTCCTGTTCTCCTCTCTCTCCTGAGCAGTCTTTATTTATTTATTCTTGGCATTGTGTGATATGCTTAACAGGACATCTTCAAGCAAGCAACTGAGGACAGGCTGACAAGTGCCAAGGAGCTGCCTTATTTTGAAGGTGATTTCTGGCCCAATGTGCTGGAAGAAAGCATTAAGGAGTTGGAGCAGGAAGAGGAAGAAAGGAAAAAGGAAGAAAGTACTGCGGCTAGTGAAACAACAGAGGTGAGTTAACTTTATATGCTGTATTTGCTTCTGGCTCACAAAGCTGACAACTCTTTAATAGAGAATTCACATCCAGTAAACGAGAAAAGATGGTCATTCACATCAGTTGTTAAATCAGGGTTCCCTTTAACTGAATTTCTGATTTTCCTCTTAGGTAACAGTATACTGATGACTTACTTTTTTTGTACTTTTAACAGAATCAGAAGGTATTTCTGTTCAGCATATCTGTTCTCAGAGAAATCTTTTAAGCTACTTTTGGATAGCATCATCACTGTACATTTGTTTACAGTTATTTGGTTGAGCTTCTGGTTCACTCACACCTTTGCATGTCACCTTCAGTATTTGCGTTTTGAAAGATGCTTTATTTTCCAGAGCTGGATTAAATTTTGCTCTTATTTAAGGAAAGGCAATTTGTAGTCATTTGAGACAGTAGGAGTTTGAAATTTCAAAGTATTCATTGCAAGCTTTGCATTGATGTGCAACATTGATCCTGATGGTGGTTTTCCTTTGCCAGCATTCTCTTTTTGTGCATAACAAAAACAAAACAAAAAACTCAACAACTTAGTTTTTCAGGATCCTGGCTGGAATTTCATTACTCATTTTTATTCCTGTCTTGATTGTACCTGTAAGCAAATGGTCTTGGCACTTTTATACTTCTTTACTTGTAATTTGCAGCAAGGTGTTTTAAAAATAAATATAGTAGGAAAATCTGACGTCTAGCAGCTTGAGGTGGAACCAAAAGCTTTAACTAGGGGAAAATTGCATTCAGCTTAGATACCGTGGCAATTTGCATACAGTATGTATTACATGGGATTGATATGGAGTGGTAGACCTTAATCCATCAATTTCATTGGGTCAAAAAGTTCCTTCCATTAAACGTTAGCAGCTCCTTCAAAGCCAATAGGGCTTTTGGTATGTTCTTTATAGAACCATCAAATTAATAGTTTTCACCTTGTTGCTTCTAAATGTAACTATTAATACTGAAATATTTCAACAAACACAGCAGTATAAAAGTAACTGAAAGAGAAGTCTTGGAATTTTAAGTTGCAGTCCTCTTTTGCAAGCAGTATCACTTTGAATAAATAATTGCACACCCTTTTAGTGAAAACACCAGTGTAAACCTCTACATCTAAAAGGGGAGAAAAAGGTGTTTTGAAAAGCATAGCTGTGAAATTGATACAGGTTGTCTGCCCAAAGCGAGAAGATGTAGCCTTGACTTTTAACTTCCTTATATTCCTACTTAATGCCATTGATGTTGGAATAGCTTTGTACAATTGATCAAATATGAACTCACTAAAGATACAGTAGAAAAAAAACTTAGGCCATTACCTAAGTTTCAATCTCTTCTGCCTTTTGGTGTTCAAACTTTCAAATCTGTCTCTGCTGTAAAATGTTTAGACAAAGCAGGACATGCCCTAATTCCAGCTGGGTGGCAGAAAAGCAGAGATGGGAATGTACTCATTTGAAGGTATTCACCTTCAAATCACTTGGAGTTCTGTCTGGTTTCCCATAAAATAGTATAATTTTACTTTCCGAACAGGTTTGGTCAAAAAGTTCATAAAATTAGTTACAGAGAAAACACAATTGGACAAGCAATTCCTATCTAAACCTAATTAATGGAATGGAAGGATGGCAACAGTGTGTGTGTATATATATTTATAATTGCTTCAGTTGGAATATTTTCATGTTCTCTGAATAAATGTGCTTGCAGATAAAGCCTGTGTTTGCTTGTACATAGTGTTCATGAAACCTTCTTGCATGTGTGTATATATATATGTCAGAGTATTTTAGTAGCCTGTTTTAATATTCTAGCAGTGGGGGGGGGGGGGGGGGGTGGGAGTTGTACTGAGTGGTGAACTCCCTGCTGAGACCTTGGGTTTTTATTTTTCAAGGACATGAAGTCTAAAAGTTATTTCTGTTTCCACAGGTCATCTGAATAGCATCATCTGCTATTTTTTACTCTTTACTTACATCTAGTATTCAGCATATGGTCACTGTGGTCTGCATTGTTGTAACTTAGACACAAGTGAAGGTTTTGGGGATTCGGGGTGGTTTTTTTTGCAGTTGCATATGCAGTCATAAGTCTTCAGAATAATGTATTTTGTTAGTATTACATCCTACATGTTTTGATCTGTGTACTAGCTCTAAATTTTTTTCAATTCAAAGCAACATACATTAAATGAGAACTCAAGCTGTTGAAAACCCAAATGCACGACAAAGCAAAACACTGCACTTCTGGAATTTAAGTTAGTTTTATTCGTAACTCAGTTTATCATCAAATATCTGAGATCTTATAAAGCAAGCAGTGGAAGTTGAAGTACAGTGTTTGGAGAAGGGGGGAAAAAAAGAGTAAAATAGGAATTATTTAATGTATATGCATACTTTAAAAATTGATTTTTTTAAACAGTGTTTGAATTTGCCTGCCAGTTTGGCTTCTGATTTTTCCTGGAAGATGGGATATATTTAACACAGTATTGCTCTGTTACTGACAGTGAAAGCATTTCACTTTCAGCTACAGTGAATGGGAGAGAGCTGTAAGTGTAACAACTTTCCTGTGCATTTATTGCAGGGAAGCCAGGGTGACAGCAAAAACGCCAAGAAAAAGAACAACAAAAAAACCAACAAGAATAAGAGTAGCATCAGCAGAGCTAATAAGAAGAAACCCAGCATGCCGAATGTGTCCAATGATCTATCTCAGAAGCTGTATGCTACTATGGAGAAGCATAAAGAGGTATTGTCAAAATACGCTGTATTAAGGTTATTATTTTATTCCTGTAAATCCAGGTATGATCATAGGCAGAACTGAAAAATCAGGAGGTGTAAAGCTTGTGATTGTACTAGAATCTTTGGTTGTTTAAGAATATATTGGAAGAGATCAGCCTAAACTAAGTTAATTAGATAACATTTGTAGCATAGCACTGCTGCAGCAGAACATGGGGTTTTTCCTGATAGATGATCTAACCTCATTGATTTTACTTTCCCCCATTTATCTCCAGGTCTTTTTTGTGATTCATTTACATGCTGGGCCTGTAATTAACACTCTGCCTCCCATTGTGGACCCTGATCCATTACTTAGCTGTGATTTGATGGATGGGCGAGATGCCTTCCTCACCTTAGCCAGAGATAAGCACTGGGAGTTCTCTTCACTGCGCCGATCCAAGTGGTCAACGCTCTGCATGCTGGTAGAACTACATACTCAAGGGCAGGATCGCTTTGTCTATACGTGCAATGAGTGCAAACATCATGTGGAAACAAGGTGGCATTGCACTGTCTGTGAGGTAGGTGGCTAACACCATAGACTTCTTCTCTCTCTTGCCCTACAGCTGAGCTTGAAGGTTTGTGGCTTGTTTATACTGCCCAAAGTTCCTCCATATTAAGCCTATCTTGATAAAAGGGCTGCCAATCCTGAAGGGAAGGGGACGGCTACAGTGGGGTACCTCTTCCTCTACATTAACTGCTTTTAGTTTCTTGACATGGAAAACACCACTAGTTCAGAATGGCTACTGCTCCATCATTTATTGCACTATAGCTCCTCTGTATAGAAAAGGTTTTAAGTTAAAAGATCTTCAGGACCGAGTGGTGGCATATGACTGCATTCAGACTAGTCTGAATCTGCAGGGTACTAGCTCATCCACATTACATGGGTGTCGACAAGAGAAGTTAGTGTACCTTTTTTGCAAGGTAGCTTTTGTTCTGCTTTGTGTGTGGTACCATGTGTTGTAAGAAGCACAGTGGGTGTACGTCCATGTTGCTGCAAAGCTGGGTGAGGAGCTGCCACAACTCTTGGTCATTGTCTCTTCAGCCCAGCATTAGTGATTGCCTGCCCTTCAGATCAGACCAAATAATTGCTTTCTAACCTGGCTCAGTGCTTTTAATGACTGCTACTTCTACAGGATAGATCAATTCCACTGAACTATGTTAGAGAGCAGTTATGCATGGAATTTTACTGGTGGACTTGAGGAGGAGGAAGTGGCCTCTGGAGGACATGTGATGACTTCTGGCTGTAGTTGAACACAAAAAAAATAAAAGGAAATTGAATAAGTGCAGCCTAGTGCAAATTATTGCCAGGTTTGTGGTGGAAGTCTTAATTAATCCCTCTGAGGAAAGCAGTGAACAGGGCTTCTTGAGGCAAGACTGAAGGAAATTGATCATACACACTGGGGAAATTAAGTGGTGGAAGTATGGAATTACGTATGGCCATTGGGCTGATGCCAACCTGATGAAGTTTAACCATGCCAAGTGCAAGGTCCTACACCTGGGTCGGAGCAATCCCAGGAACAGCTACAGGTTGGGCAGAGATGAGATTCAGAGCAGCTCTGAGGAGAAGGACTTGGGGGTGTTGGGTGATGAGAGAACGAACATGAGCCGCCGGCAGTGTGCTCTTGCAGTCCAGAAAGCCAACTGCATCCTGGGCTGCATCAAAAAGAATGTGACCAGCAGGTGGAGAGAGGTGATCCTGCCCCTCTACTCTGCTCTTGTGAGACCTCACTTGGAATATTGTGTGCAGTTCTGGTGTCCTCAACA
>JASSUY010014757.1:0-11972 GCA_032466535.1 Forpus xanthops | reverse complement strand
TGATTCTCCTTCCCATTTCCCCGGGACTGGGGAAGAAAGAGGAGGGAGTGAGCAGAACTGTTTGAGGGGCCTCAAACTACGACATGACCCAAACAATGATCTGGGCCTTCTGGGTAACTGCACCCAATTTATACACTGGGAATCGTGTGCTGTGGTATGGAATACCACTTTGGCTTCTTTAGATCAGGTGTCCTGTCTCTGCTTCCTCCCAGCTTCCTGTGCTCCTCCTCACTGGCAGATCATGAGAGACTGAAAAGTCCTTGGTCGGAGTAAACGTTACTTAGCAACAAGTAAAAGCATCAGTGTTATCAGCATTGTTCCCAGACTGAAAGTCAAAACCACAGCACTGCACCAGCTACTAAGAAGGAGAAAAATAACTGCTACAGCTGAACTCAGGACACATGTACAGCATGAAACAGAAAAAAGAGGAAATGTTAAGTTAAATGACAAGTTAGTTATCTTTCAATCTCCTAACATCTAACACTGACTCTGAGAAACTGTCTGTAAATTAAGAAATGTTCTTCACTCAGTATCATACATTTTCTTTCTTTTCCTAAATTTCATTGTATATATTCTATTAGGAAACTTTCTACTCAATCAGTACTTATTGATACTGCACAGCTTACTTTGTTTAAACTTGTCAAAAATGCCACCTTATTCTAGCATCTCATATAAACTAAACTTTTTCTATATAAAAGGGAAGAAAAATTAAACATTACTGAGTTAGCATGCTTTTGTTCTGTATAAATTACAAATTCCTTATTTATGCAACCTCTTCTTCCCACAGATTTCTTCATCAAGGGGGAAATGTGGAAAATGCCTTCCTGTATTTCTTACTGCTTAGCTCCCCCTATGCCATAGTGTCCTGGGTTCAGCAATAGCAGACACTTTTTCTCCTTTGTAGTAGCTGGTGCAGTGCTATGGTTTTGACTTTTGGCCTGGGAACAGCACTGATAACGCCAATGTTTTTAGTTGCTGCTCAGTCATGTTTAGCCTGATCAAGGACTTTCTGAGTCTCATGCTCTGTCAGGGAGGAGGGGAAACCGAGAGGAAGCAGAGACAGGACATCTGACACAAACTAGCCAAAGAGGTATTCCATGCCTCAGCATATCATGTCCAGGTGGGGGCAGGGACCCAGAAGAGTTAGATTACTGCTTGGGTCAGGCTGGGTATCAGTTGGCAGGTGGTGAGTGGTTGTGGTCGCTTCCCTTGTTATTTCCCTTATCATTATTACCATTGGTGGTAATAGTAGTGATTTGTGTTATAACTTAGTTATTGGACTGTTCCTCAATCCCTCAATGTAACTGTCAAGAGTTAGATTCTTTTGGCTCTCCTCCCTGACCCTCCAGGAACAGGGGTGAAGAAGGTGGGGGAGTGATATAGCAGCTGTGTGGTTCTGAGTTACAGTTGGGCTTAAACCAGAACAGTGCCAAACCAACTATTTTCTAATGACAGAAACTTAATTATTTTCACCCATGACCAATTAATGTTACTATATGCTTTCATTGTCCTTCAGTGTAAGAAATTCTTAGCCTACCCTAGTGTTGATGATCATTCAAAAAGAGCCATCATATCCCTTCTTGCTGCTGAGACCAAGTTTAGGATTGCTGTTGTTTGGAATATCTTTTACTTTAATTTATTCCATAGCCACACAAATCTATTCTCAGCTCATAAAAGAAAGAATCATGACAAAGCCACAAACTGTTGTATTAGCTTAAAGATATTACATGCAAGGCCTTTAAGTCCTCATTTTAGTCAGCAGTTCATGTAATTCTTTTAGTCAGTGGAAGTTTCCCTTTTGAAGTCTGGAACCTCCATTATGCACATTACTTTACATAGCTTTCAAGTTAAACAAAATAAATTTAATCTTTCAAATCAAGGCTCTTATAGTCATCTCTCATATCTTATTATCAATGACAATGAGTCTCAATTCACTGTTTTAAAATCAGTATTGGAAATGCTAAGAATAAATGGTTTAAATTATTCTGGGTTGTTACTGTGCCTCCTGTTCCTTTACTCGAGAAAAAAAAATCAACAGCTTTCTTTAATTCACATGGAAATTCTGGCATGAATTTATTATGTATACTCTTCCATAGGTTCAGGAGGCTTGAGTAAGCACTTGAAAAAGTGATTCTTCTGGAGATTGTTTGCTAACAATAGATTACTTTACATTCTTTTTCTCCCTCTTTTTGCTCTATTGGTTTTGTTTTGAGTATGTTAATTTCCTTCATCAGCATTCCCACTAAATGCAGGAAGACAGCATAAGAAATCATGACAATAAAGTATTTAGCATTTTGGTTAGAATTCAGTTACAAAGGAAAATATAGTTGACTACTGGGGGTGCTTGTGATGTCCTAATAACTCATTATAATTAGAGGAGGTCAAATTGCCAGAGCCTACACAGTGATTCATCTCACACTAAAGTAGATACTGAGGGTACAAGTCAGTATCTGAGCATATAGATCTAGTTCCAGTTGTGATGACTTATGATAATCCATCGGGCAAACAGTACTTGGCCCAGATCCTGGACTTCCTGTTGATGCGGTCTATCTCTCAAGCCCATTGAGGGAAGGAACTTGGCCAAAACAGGGGATCTGAAATGACACTGAGGTTATAAAATCATTAGGCAAACAAACTGGTCTCTGACATTTTGCTTTACTTAAACATCATTTTGAGAACTGAGTTCAGGTGCCTAAGTGTACATGCTAATTTCATGGAAGATTCACGGTATTCACATGAGGCTGAGAGCTACAGATCAGAGCTCTTCTGTAGCTGACAGCCAGAAATGTAGTCCAGCTCTGGAGTCCTCACTACAGGAAAGATATGGATCCATTGGAGATGGTCCAGAGGAGGGTCACAAAAATTATCAGAGGGGTTGAGCACTTCCTCTGTGAGGAAAGGCTGAAAGAGTTAGGGTTGTTCAGGCTGGAGAAGACTCTGGGGAGACCTTATTGTAACCTTTCAGTTCTTAAAAAGGGCATATAAGAAAGATGGGGAAAGAATTTTTAACAGGGCCTGTTGTGAAAGGATGAAGAATGGTTTTAAACTAGAAAAGATTCAGGCTGGATGTAAGGAAGAAATTTTTTACAGTGAGGGTGGTGAAACACTGGAACAGGCTACAAAGAGAGGTGGTAGATATGCCATCCCCAGAGACATTCAAAAGCAGGTTAGATATGATTCTGGGTAACCTGATTTAGGTTGAAGATGCCCCTGCTCATTGCAGGTGGGTGGGACTCCATAGCCTTTGAAGATCCTTTCCAACCCAAGCTAATAGGACATTTTAAATGGCTCTAATTCCTTATCTATAAACAAAGGAATCAAATCATTAATGTAGTTCTAAGTACTGTATGATACCATGACTGACCTGCAGTTGCTACTCAGAATGACAGCCTATTTTATAGCAAAGTGTCATATGTATTGTCCCTAAAGATGTCTTGGATAATAAAATTGCAGCAGGAACTTACATTGAAAAAAATCAACTCTTTTATGTCAGGTCAGGTCAGGTAAATCACTGTAGATTGTCTTATCTATAACAACTGTAGACTGAAGTCTCAATCCAATTCACATCTATGTAGATGCACACATTTGTGTGTAGTCATCTAATATTTGATGTTTGGAACTGAATCTTATATCAGTCTAAGACAGTCTTTGGTTCCTCTGTGAAGGAAACTATGCATCCCTCTTGTATTCTTTAATTTTTGATAAACAAGCTGTAATGTTTCCCTTTGCGAGGTAACTGGGAAAAAAGTTAAACAGCCTTCTCAGTAATTAAACGTTTCGAGTCATCATAGCTTCTAGCTTTTCAAAAATATTTACTTTTCAACATAAACTTTGAAATTTTGCTTTTCTTAAACACATAAGAATATAATTCCTCTGCTCATCCTCCCCTGATGCTACTGAGTTCTCAGATTTTTTAATAAATTTAATAAGGTAAGATGTTTATTTGGGGCTCAGAATGGGTATTAAATACTCTTTTTTTTTTTCTCTGAACATAAATAAAGGTGTTGAAGGGCTACTTGAAGGTCACCTTCTCTTTCATTCTACAGTAAGATTAATAGTAGAAAAGCTCTTCTTACAAAGATGTTTTCTATGTCCTTAATTAATCCCTCACCTGTAGTGATTGAAGAAAATATATCTTTCTTCAAAATATATTCTTAAAAAATTTACTGTAAGATAAGACTGCTTAATAAATTAGTAAATTAGTAATAATGAATATCCAGACTTAGCTCTGGTAAAACAAAATTAAAAATTCAGGTATATTGAAAAAACTTTCACATGAAAAATTGCTTTCACATACTCAAGGTGGGAATGACAGGAGACCTTTTCTCTGGAGCCCTAATGCCCACTGAATTTTGAATATACCATTGTTTTTATTGCTTCAGTCTTTTCTGAAGGTGCAAAAAAGGAAAAACAGCATAGAAATGAAGAAGATGGGGAAAAGGGATTGGAAGAAAAAGTCCTGTGCTCTATTATTCTTTAATTGGAACTTCAGTTATCTTAAAGCATCTTAGCCAAAATCATTTTCATCCCTAAGGTCTGTCAGAAGTAAATCAAGGGTACCATTTCTATGACATTTTTGTTCAAAGTCTTTCCCCTTTTTATGTTTTTCTAGTTAATTCCTAATCAAGCTTGTGTATTTCTCCTACCAAAGATAATCTTTTCAGTTCTCTTTCCCATACTTTTTGATATCCAGCTAAATGCATCCAAACACTGTTGACACAAGCATTTCTTTTCATAAGCCTCCCTGTCTCCATTTTTCCTACCTCCATAGCCACTTCTTTGCATCTTATAATTTTATTTTCATTTCTGTTATTGTAGTTTCAGTTCTAACTAAAATTTGCTTTCGAAACTGACTACCAATATAGCCATTCCTTGTCAAATAGTTTTAAAAACTTCAGTGGGTAGAAAAGTAGAATGTATCTGAGGAGATGAGAGAAGGAGAGAAGAAGGGAGAAGGGATGGGAGAGTAGGGAAAGAAATGCATATTCAACTTTTGCAGTTTTTATATCACTTGTAAAAACTCCCTTTGCATGTACTGTACCATGTGTATTTTTTACAGAAGACAAAAATGAGGAGGCATTTGAAAAGAATAAATTGCTGACTTTTGCTTTTACAAAGCAGGCTAGTTTTCTCCTGTAAACAGAAAAGGGAATCCACCTGCTAAATGGAAGGTCTCTTGTGCATATAAATTATTTAATATATTTTTATTGTTCTTAGTAGATTTGTTTTTATAAGGCATAAAATAATTGCTCTTACCTTATCAACAAATGGAGTAATTTATTCTGGTTTTACAATCCAAAGGTCTTCTACTCCCCAGATTTTCAAGTTTCTCTTCTGATAAGAACACTATCTGTAATATAGTTCTTTCCAACTCCGATTAAAAAAAAAAGTTATTACAATATTTTACAGTATTTTGTGAGATAAAATCCTTAGTTCTTACTCAATTCCATTCTCAGTCTTATCAGACAGAGAAAATTGGTAATTAGAAAGGCAAAGGTCAGAGATAGGCATGCTCATAGCCTTAATTTAGAAGTTTCTTTATAATATCAGTGAAACAACAGAAAACTCTGTTCCATCACATAAATTGACCACAAAAAAATCAATTAATTTTTATCAGGTATACACTACCAAAACAATACACACAATATTGGTCCAGATTATGGACATGGTCATAGAATTGTCTTCTAACAGCTGAACAACTCCTAAAACATATACTCAGTTGCCAACGGAGAGCCATAAAATGTTGTTTGGAATTCTATGTGGTATTTGTATCACTGAACAAGAAGGATGGTCAGTACCTTATTTCTAATGATCCATGGATAGTGGCAAATGCCCTGTAGGGATGGTTGCAGCAATGGAAGCAGAGCAACTGCAATGCAGAGCTAAACTTATCTGAGCTGCTGCACTGTGGCAAGATATCGCTGCCCAGGTGTAGAACTTGGTGGTGAAGGTACACCATGTAGATGCTTATGTACCCAAGTCAGGATACTGAAGAATGCCATAACAACAAACAAGTGGATCTAGCTGCAAAAATTGAAGTGTGTTTAGACTGGTAGCATAACTGTGAATTATATTTAGCCCTGTTGGCCATGAACATCAGGCCATCAGGGCAGAGATAAAACATATGAATGGGCTCATGATTGAGAGGTTGACTTGACCATGGACACCATCGCCCAGGTTATTTATTAATGTGCAGCACTGCAATTAAGCAAGCCAAGCTGTTAAAGCCCCTCTGGTATGGAGGACGATGGCTGAAGTACAAATATGGGGAGGCCTGGGAAAATTGATTATATTAATATATCACTTCAGGGTGAACCACTTTTCTAGATCAATCCAATTACTGACTATGCTGCATTTACTTCTGTATTGAAGAGTCTTAACTAAGAAACAGGCTAGTGAAAAAAAAAAAAAAAAAGCCCTCCTAAAGGATGTATGATATTACTTTTAGTTGTGGCTTTTATTTTTCATTTTCTTGTAGATTAAAAGAGTTTCAGCATTTTAAATATATGTTTATGTAGTGAATCATCATCTGGGGAGATTCATTTTACATCGTGGTTATCATGTAGAATGTAGGCATCTAACCTGCACAATTTATTAAGGGATCTTTCTATATACTCTCACTCCTTGGTGGTTTTCATGGTAGCTACTATGTTCTCAGTCAGCTGTGAATTATACCTTGGGACTGTGAATTACCCCTTGCAATGTGACATGTCTTGTTAAACTATCGGCAAATGAAGTCTCCCTCTCCCCTCCCCCAACTCCCATCACCAAAGAAAGGAACTTTTCAGGAATTCTGACTCTAGTGTTGGTCATAATAGCAAGAGACATACTGAAAACTTAAAAAGGAAAAAAATATGGAAAGAAAGGTACAGAATTTTTATATTTTATAATATCTATTCACATCTGCTGTGGGCAAAATACTAAATATTTAATCCTTAGGGACAGCCACTCTCACAGAATAACCAGTACAAGAATTCAGTTTCTACTATAAACCTGTATCCTCCTCCTGAGCAATTTATATTAACCATGCTTTAAAGTAGTATTTATGAACTCTCAAACAATACAGATGCTAATCTCCTTGACAGTGCTAATAACGTGTTTTATAAAGTCTTTTTTGTGTGTCTTACCACCTGTTATCCAACAAATCCTTCTTGCCAAGACGAAAAATGCTGATACAGATTCAAAGACTATGAGGATAGAAGGTTTTGTGATGATAATTTGCTGTTTACCCTGTAGAACATAGATGATAACATAAATTGATGTCTACTTTAGGTCCCGTACTTTGTTTAAATTGATATTTTTTTTTCATATTCAAACATTTGTTGTCAACACATAGTGTCTAGCAGTTGAGAAACTCACCATTACATTCATCGTTTGATCCAACAGTAATTCCCTCTTACTCTGCTTTAGGGTCTCTTAATGTTGCTTAGTTATGGCTAACTAATCAATGGAAGTATGATTTGCTTTTCCTGATTACAATTTTACTTTTTCTTTAGTTTCTGTCCATAAGCTTGGTGCCATATTTATCTTCTGTCCACTCTGGTTATTAGTCAGTTTATTAGTCTGGGAATCTACAGTATTTTAAACACAAATCAGGAGAATTCCTTTCATTAGCCTTCAGTTTAACCACAGAAGAAAATAATGGGTAGGATTTGTCATCTCATAGCATTAAATGTCACACTTTCTATAACTAAGAGTTATAAAAGGGAAAAATTCCCGATGTCATAACTAGCTGTGATTGACATGTTAATTTGCCTGAGCAAATATCTATTTGATAAAAAGCAATTTTGACTACAAATACATATTATTGTTCATAGTCTAAATCTCAGATGATACTTCACTTACTGAAAAGAAAAAGTAATTCCTTGCACAAATTGTGATGAGGAGAAACACCAACCAAGAAGTTTCAATTCAACCATTAGATCAAAAAAATATGGGACTACAAGATATCCTGGTGGACCCTATACTTTGAAAAAAGAGATGTAATGTAACAAGGCACCTGAATCCTTACCTAGGTGGGTGGGTGTATGTGAACAAAAGATATTGGTGTACTCAGTGTAAAAAGTGACAATATGCTAGATGTTTCATTCAAGACCACGGTTAATTAAGTATGATGTATGTGTCCCCACACCCCCAGTTATTCATAAAGCACGCCTCTTTTAAATAATATTTTTTAAGTCTTCTGTATTACTGTACTAAGATTATTACTGCTTCAGTAATAAAAGTGAACATTCAAAGAAAAAGTATAAATTTGAACTAACTCCTTAATAATAAAAGGCTTCTGAGGGAAGTGTTTATTTCACTCCTATGCACACAGATAATTGCACAGTAATTAAGGATTTATACACCTTGTTCTCCAGTCTTATTTGCTGTCTTGAAGAGGACATCCTTAAACACTTCTTCATTATATCAGAGCATTAAGTCATAAGAATTTGAGTTTATTTCAGAACTGTTGTAACTTGGAAATATCTAATGCTTTTTTTTTTTTTTTTTTTTACATAACTCCACTTTGCTCTCTTAAGGCTCTAGAAGTAAGTTTCAGCATGGGTTATTATTCTAATGCTATAGCAGAAATTAAAGTTTCTGAAAAATGGGATCAATCATGTGCAATGTCATAGCCAATGTAAGAGACAGTTATAATTTGTTTCATCTAACCTAGAGCATGATAGATTAAGAAATACTGTATGACTGAACATTTCAATAGAAACACTAATTCACTATTTGTTTCTCCTCTCTTCAGAAAAATCACTTGAGAAGGCAGCGAACTATTTTTTTTTTTCAGATGGATTTATCTGAATAGTTTTAGCCAAATTAAATAAATTAGTAAGAAGTACATCTTTTCTTGTTTAAAAATAATGTATTTTGACTGCTTCCAATGACGTGTTCTTTTGACTCTAGGTTATTTCTACTAGGAGCAATAACCACTAAAAAAAAAGCAAAACAGTTTCTTTGTGGAAAGAAGATAAGGGAATGGTTTAATTATTTTTTATCATTTAACTTGAAATAAAATATTTCTTTACCTATTGACAAGCAAGCATGTGCAAAATCTATTATTTGAAAGTTTAGTATTTATATATAATTTGGGAGAAATAAGCTACTTCCATGAATAATAAAAATATTATAAAACATACTCATAAGAAAAATATTAATGAAAAAATTACACAGCAATGTTAATCTCTAACACCTTAACATCCAGAAATTTATGCAATATTCACACTGGCCATGGTAAAAATTGTCTAATTGTCTTTGAGAGATCAGGGTCAATTTTCATTCAGCATATCTGCACTAGAGTCTACTAGATAATAAATTGTTCTTTAGACTTCCATTTTCTTAAGAGATATGTTATCAGGATTGAAATAGTGAGGAAACTTGGTTAAGTACTTTTTTTTTAAATATCAGTTGAGAAGCATCAGCTCTGTATTTGACTTTGTTTCCCTGTGACAAATCTGGGGAATGCAATGTAGACATTTTACTAGACACTATTGATTAAATATCATCAACTTAAATGATAAAAGAACCAATCCTCAACAAAATTTATAATGCTGAATGCTTTATTGTCAATAACAAATTAATAAAATAAAGACCTCTATAAAATTATTATATCCACAATATTTGATTATTTTTTAAACAATCATGATAAAAATATTGATGTTGTCATTACTAAATTTGGCTGTAATATATAACTTCTATTTTGTCTGAAATTTTTTGCAATGCTATTTATATTATCTGTGGGTGATTATTTCCATTATTTTTGTGTTATTTTTTTTTTTTATTTTACATTTCGTGGTAATAACTTCAATTCTGTGTAATTAAATATTTACCATATTCTCATTGTTTATCATCTTTGACTCCTTGTTCTCAGCTACTCACCAGAAAAACTATTCCAGTGTTAATCAACCATTACACTATTATTGTTCTGGAAGGAGGTCTTGAATTTATGCATGGCAGTACATCAAATTTTACTGAAATGATGCTAAAGTATTTAATATGATGAAGACACACCTTCTAAACACACTCTCTAGTAGCTTCTATTTTAATTTTTTTTTTAAACTTACCTTTAAACATCAGAACTTCACTGAATAGGACTGAAATTACTTCTTTTGTTGCTACCACTTGTTTATTCCATAATAGAAGCATTATGATGCTCTCCTACTTCTGACTCAAGGTCTTCTGTCTGTCTGCTTTAAATATTAATGCAACCACTTAAAACAAATCAGAGAGAAATGTTTGTATGCTATCAACAAATAGTCTAAATTTAGCCATCCTGGATTTAGGCATCTAAGATACTTAACTTAGGCTCTAGCTATGGGCAATACAGAAAGACTAACATGTTCGAGGAGTGTGAATTTTCCTACTGCCATTGCCAGGATTTTTTGCAGTGTTTTAGCCCTCTATTCACCCCAGGTAACTTTACTGTGTTTATTTTTTAAGATCAGTATTTTTAATCCTCAGAAATAACTTTTATTCTGTAACAATAAATAGCCTGTATTTCTTTGCTTTGACCTTGTAAATGTGCATATTACATAGTACATATAGTTTACAAAATATAAACAAAAAATGAATATTGAAAGGTGTTGTTTTTTTTTCCCTTTGAAGGCCTTTGTATTTCAATTAGATTAATTTCTTCAATTAGATTAATTTCATGAATCTCTAAACCATCTTCTGATGAGATCAAGATCACCCTGTCAACATGAAATCTTTAACTGCAAGATTATGATGACCCACTAGTGAATCAACAAAGTGAAATAAAACTATTAAAATAATAATTTTTCATATGTAACTATTAAAGCACTGTATTGCAGTTTCCAAATCTAACTACCCTATTTACAGATAGAGAAAATGGTGCAAAGAATTTGTAGTCTAGGCAGTATGTAGAGTTTCAGAAATACAGCTATTGTAAATAGGCCAGCAGATGTGAACATCAATCAATGCCCAAGGAAGGGATGAGGGGTGAACTAAGTCGAGTTCTTCTGTATTATCCTTGTCAGAAAAAAAATAATGCTTTCTAAAGCTCTATGCAATAAACTCATCTTTCTTAAGACAGATTTTTTTTTTTTATTTTTTGTTGATCTTCTTTCTTCTCCGTTCCTTTTCTTTTAATTCTCACATTTTGAGATAACCCTTTAGTCGCAGTCAAACATATAACAGCCAAAATACTATTTCTTTAAGCAGATTAATACATTATCAGTTGTTTTGAAAAGTTACACTCCCATCTCACAGAGGAATGTGTTTTGTCAAGACATTCTGGCTTAGTGCTGTCTGGCTGCTTTGTACCATTCATGTGAATACTAATTGCACAGTTGAAATCACATAAATTTCTTGAGGTTTCCAGTTTCCAGCTTGTTCCAACAACTGGAAAGAAGGGAAAGAAAAAATAACAGAAGACAGTTATCAGGCAAAGGGCATTGTACTATAATCAGATTTTATTAATTAAGATGTGTTTGACTGAATAGGTGGTCACAGCACATGGGGACCAGCTGAAGGGTCAGTAACATGATTCAGCAGAGTATAGGGAAGAATCCTTCAGTCACTCACCACTAGTAATGCAGTGCTCTTCCATTTCTCTTGACATAGAGTAGCAGTTAATAAATAAATCTTGAGGCAAAATACTACACACTACCAGTATGCAAACAATACTAAACCCAGTGAGAAGGACCAGAAGCCCTTGTAAGTCCATCTTAAATTTTAAGATTTACTAGTTTTCAAGTTAGAATAAAAAGGACATCAAAATCACGTCAGCTATGAAAAAGGATATCTGCTTCCTTTAAATCCTTGTCATCATTAAGTAACTGCTATGTTAACTACTTAATAGCATAACAAAAAGATAAACAGGCATTTAAGCTCACCTTAGAAAAAAACAAACAAACAAAAACATAGCATATGCATTTGTCATGGGTTCAGCAGCAGCAGTTATTTTTTTTTCTTTAAGCAGTAGCTGGTGTAGCACTGTGTTTTGGATTTTTAGCTTGGGA
>JASSUY010014756.1:0-15723 GCA_032466535.1 Forpus xanthops | reverse complement strand
TAACACTTGATTAGTCAGCTCCATACAGACAGGCACTAGCAACAGGTTAATGATTGGCTGAAGCTCCAAATGTCCATTAATGGTCATCGTGCTGGGCGCAGCGGAAGCCCCTCCTGTTTTGCAACCTGCGGCTGGCCCCTGAAGAGCAGCTGTTGTTCTGGAACATTCTGCTTGGAGACCTTGCTAGCTGACTCCTCCCCCCGGCAACACGCACTCGTCCCTGGGCCCCCCTGATTACCCTCTTCTGGGCCTGCAAGGCCTCACAAAGCCTCTTGCTCCTTGCCCGAGTGAAGCTAAGTCAAAAGCTGGATTGCTCACATATCCCTTAACTGACAGGAACGCTCCCACAGGTTTGGACTCAGTACTCCAGTTTCAAGCATATGTTGCTGAGACATGATGAGCTTCTCATCAAGCAACACCCCAAGTCTTTCTCCTCATGGCTACTCTCAATAGATAAAGCTAATATACTTGTATAAGACGTTTGTGATTCACATTGCAAGTAGCATTTTCTAGAAGCTCCTATCACTAGTGCTAAAAATACTCTACCATCTGTCTCCTTCTCTCTTCACTCATTTGTTCTGCTGTCTGGAGTCATGCCATGTACTTATTGAAGAAAGAGAGAAAGTAAACATAAGGAATGTAGATATCCTTTTTTCAGCAAACACTCTCCACCTTCTGTCTTCGGTCCCCTGAGTAAGGTTCTTTTGCATGAAATCACATGCTTTGATGATGTATACCAGCAGTAATGATACAGACTAAATATAACGCAAACACCAGGTTGCACCTCCTGTCAAATTTTTATTAACTAGTACATGAAAATCTTCATTTTCCTTTTCAGCTTACTGTGGGGGGAGAAAACAACCCAGCAAAACTCCCAAACCAGAAATCAGCATCAAAAGCTCTCAAGGTTTTATGCTTTTCCCAATTCTTTGTTTGTCCTTCTGTTATGAACACATCTTTTCATAGCTATCTTGGTCTTCTTCCTCTTCATAGGTCCTTTAATAGCATCCACATGAAAACTACTGCAGGAGTTAAACATACTTCAAGCACATAAATCAATATGTAGATAGAGCGGATACTAAATTGTGTAAGAATTAGTTGAATAATGTAGAAATCATACCATGTTTACTTAAGTAATTTATGAAATCAAGTAGGTCAAATTTATATATTTACAGGTTAAAAAAAGAAAAGGAAGAAGCATTCCACTGTCTGGTATGATCTCTTGCATTACATGAATATTAAAAGTGGTTGTAATACACTTTAAATCATCAATCCTGTATTGTCTGACTAAATTAAAATAGATAATTTTAGCATGCTATACTAATTCAAGCATTCAGAATGACTAAGAATGCGCCTTACATCTCGGCTAGGATAAATCACTTTGTTAAAAGCCCCTCACATTTTCCTTTTGGTGTTGTTGGTTCTTTTTTTTTCTTTTCCTATGCAAAAACATCCTATTCAGGAAGAGATTGGTGGAAGAATACAATGGATATATCAAGATTTTTATTATACATGGTTTATCAATGCATTCTTTTCTATAGCAGTGAAGGGAAGATGGTACAAACCTGTAAGAGTGAGTCATTCCTTTGACTTTACTGGGTTTTGTAAGCTCAGGTATGCACAGAAAAAATATATTGGTAGCTTAAGACCTGAAATTTCTCTTGCTGGCTTCTTATATGGCAATGCAAAATAACCATTATGGGTGCTAAAACAAATACACAAAAATAGAAGAATATACATGAGTACACACACATACACACACACATATATATATAGCTTGTAAATTTTCAAGAAATAGGGTAATTTTTTACAGCGTAACATAGATTACTTCTAAGATGTATAAGAATTTTCAAGTCTTTAATCAGAATATCCACAAAGGTCTTTAACTGACTGTTTAGCATCTTATTAAAATTGCAGTTAATAGAATCAGTTCAAAATGCAGTCTAGCATTTCTGACTCATCTGCCTGTATCATAGCATAGCTTTCCCACTGGCGACCAGACAATTACCAACCTCCAGTTATTTCATCTATCTGCAATGAGTCAACAATTAACTTGGTATTTTAAAAACAGTTACATAAGTGTGCAGCTATCTGATCCATGGTACAGGCAAATGCCATGCACTATACCATAAATAAATAAAGACAAAAATGCAGATAAATCTTTTAAATTAATTATTTATAATAGATAGACACTCTTTTCTTTACTTCTGTTTTAGAAACCTTGATTAGAATTCTTAGGTTTTGAAACTGTTGGAAACAAATAATAATTTGTATTAGAATTCATCTCAGAAGACATCATGATGATGTCACAATTTGGTATTACTTTCAAGCATGCAAGTAATTTGTAGGAAACACACTTAAAACTAATCCTTTCCTCCTCTAAAATCCTGGTCTGGCAGAAAACCACCTGATAAGCCTTTAAACACAGGAACATGATCATAGCATAAATTTGAGGTTTTTCTCTGTTAAAGCATTGTATTTGAGAATCAGCACTTGCAGAAGAGATGAATATGCTGTGATAGATGAGGATGTGTGCTTAGAGTGCACTAATGAACAGCAATCCATTAGTGTAAACATATAATTTCTCAGTCATTACCTGTATGTTGACATTTGATTTCCTATCTTGTCAACATCAAGTGGAAACTAAATGTAGCTGGAGAAAATTTCATTTGGATGACTTGTCAGTAGAAAAAGAAATAAATAACCCAAGTCCTAAAAAAAGCATAACAGGCACATTATTATTAACTCTACCAAGAGGTGTTCTGCTGAAGGCTTTGGTAGTGGGCTGCTTTATTGGTAGGACAGCTTGAACTCTATCTGCCTTCTGCATGATCACTGAACCTTATTTTCTGTTGCTGATTCCATTTTAACCTCCTCAAATGCCAATTCCTTTACAGTATCTGTAAAATAAAAGTGACAGAGGTAAAAAAAACTGTCTAAAGCCCGTAGATATTGAAACTGTGAAGACAGATATTTAACCTAAGACCTTGTATTCCTGGGAAATAATCCTACCAGCAATGAAAGTGAGTAACAGATAGGATTACAAACATTGAAATTCAGCTGCTAAAAATAAATGTTCATAATAAAGCCTGTAAGGAAAATATGAGCAACTAAACATGGGGCTAGATTTTCAGTATATTTCACAGGACAAAACCAGTATTTAATATCTCCAGCTCTCGAGTTTTCTTCATTTCTGGTAGCAAAATGTATTAAAGAAGAAGAGTTTTTTAATAAACATTTACTCTTTATGCTCCTAAGATCCCCTGTTTCCTGGCTGGCGCAGTCATAATATTTACTAATTTTACATATGAGTGTTTTTTCTTGCAAGCCACTAGTACAGATTTAAACATATCTTGAGTATGAATGGTTGAAACACTTAATGACTCTAAATAATTAAATTTTAGTTGTCAAAATGCAAATTTTTGTGATTATGAACATGTAAGAAAATTAGCAATAGTATTATATGTACCAAAATCAAAAGAATTTTAAAAGGGAATGTTTGGCTATGTTGTATACATTCCCATACAAAGGACTGCATTTCCCTGGTTAAGAAACTGGTTTTAAGCTCGAAGAATGTTAAAAGTGATCCAAGAAATGCCAAAGTTTGCACTGTTGTGTAATTACTGGTACACTGCAGAATAATTTCTTGATAAAATGCAACTTTGTGAACAATACTATCACACGGATATTTCAATTTTCAGAGAAATTTACTTTTAGAGGGTTTTGCTTTATTTCTGATGCTAAACTGGGTTCTCAGTGAATGCATTTCAAAATCAACCATCTTTTTTTGGCCTCTTGGTAATAATTAAATCCCTAGAGAAGTATCTCTAGGAAGTTTTATATTGCCCCCAAAACAGATCAAGTAAAAACCACAGCCTTTTTTTTCTTTCTTTTAGAATTATTTTAATGCTATTTTATTTTTAGTCTAATTTCATTGTGTGGTAAAAAAAGGATTTAGAAATTAAATTAACTTCTACTATAAATTTAATTAAGAATTAAATTACATACTTACTTTTGTAATTTATAGAATGCTATGGAAAACTTTTCTCAAGTTTGATTTATTTTGGGGACAGTTACTAAATACCTTACTGCTACAATATCAAATGAAGTTTCAGTAATAAAGAGTTAATGATGCTGTGAAAAGTATTCTAAATAGGTTGTTGCAACCATGGAATTAAAAAATTAAATGTTAATAATTATAAAATAATTGCTGTCAAGCCTTTAGGAACAATGGAGCAAAACATGGGATTTTAACTGCAACTAATTGGTATTCAAGGTGCTTAGAAGAAAAGGGAAAAAAGAGCTGTTTCACACGTTACTGCATAGAAATATAAACAACTTCAAAAGATGAAGATCTTTTGTGATTACATCGAGGTGAGATTGCAATACTCTTTTTCAAAAAGATTATGACATTTGAAAGAAGAGAAAACTCTTGGGACTCAAACAGAAATACCAATATGGAAAATACTGATACAGCAAACCTCCTTCCCAGTACACACTGTTCCCACTCCACACTCTGACAGGAAAGCAAAACGTTGCTCAAATGACTAAACCGACTTGGAGATCCAGAAGTGAAAGGACGCTATATAAAACAAAGAAAATGTACCATACGCATGAGAGATAAAAAAAAACCAGATGAAATAAAAATGGAAAAATTAAATCAGAAATCAAAGTTCCCATGAAATATTGTCAAGAAAGGAAAAATTTGCATTTCCTTCATCATTTTCAAAGACAAAGCTGGCGACTCTACCTTCATATAGTTCTATTAGACTCAAAATCTACTTAGTTTCACATAAGTTTTCAGTGACACTGTCACAAAGAGTAGCAGCAGTGTAAGATTTCTGATGTATGCCTCAAGCAGTAAAGAAAAAATCACAAATAAAGCAGACAGAAAATATGCTGAATTAAAAACTAGTTATTTATAATAATTTTAAATACATAGGAATGAATGTCAAATAAAAAGAACTACTGACAAATTTTTGTATATTACAGTAGTGGCTTGACATTCAAAACCTGAGATAATTTTCTTATTTATAGATTAGCTATTTTTATATCTTCATTGAAAATAGATATGAATTATTTTCAAATGTTAAATTAAAGATTAAATAATGCCTGGAATTAGTTTTTAGGAATTCGCATTTTCTTTTGGGTAATATGATCATTTAATATATTTTAGTCCTCAGAAAAAATCTGCTTTGTTTTGTTTTGAATGGATATTTTTCAGATGACATCTCTGAATAAAAAAAGCTAGCAGTTATTCTTCTATGTCAAAAAAGTGGAGGGGTTTTTAATCATTAGAAGGTGGGATTTTTCATGAAATGTTTCCTAATGGTTCTTCTTTTAAAGGAAATTTTTTTCTATCATGTGAAATGATGGAAAGGAGGTAGCAAGCATGACATACCCCCTTTATTTGAATATTAAGAGAGTGCCTCTTAATGTAAAAAATATTTCCAACAGTAATTATTTTAATCTACAACCTGGAAACAAAATCCAGTGTGAGTTTTAATATTGTTTTAATACATATTTGTGATAAGATATTACAAAGAGCTAAGCTGGACGTACACAAGGGAATAATTTATTTGGTCTATAATGTTTAAGGAATGATTGACACATTTTTAACAGAAAATGGTACTTTTACTTTTAAACACGATTTATATAAAAACTTTCTTTTGTTCACTTCTTTTCAGTACTGTTAGCAAGGATTTACTGTATTTGTAAAAGTAAATTTTTCAAGCACATATATATGTGCTATGGCAAACTACACAAGTTATACATCTAGATCTTGTACCTAGTGAACAAATCATAGGACTTACTTCTTGAAGAAGAAACATGATCTGAAATTCACTTTTTTAGATTTATGGTATTTTTCAATATGATAAGAACTCATAATAAAAGCATGGCAGATTGTTGTGGTTTAAGCCATAAATCATGCAGTTTGCTCACTCCCCCCTCTTTCTTCCCCACCCTCCGGGGTGGGAGTGGGAATAGGAAAGAGGAGAAGAATCTAAAGAATGTAACTCCAACATGTTGAGATAAGAACAGTAAGTTATAACACAAGTCACTACTGCTACCACCAATAATAATAATGACCAGGGAAATATAAGGGAAGAGGATACAACTGCTCACCACCCAATATCAAGCATGAACTCAGCAGCGAACACAGCCCTTCTGGGTCTCTGTCCCTTGTTTTTACATCCTGGGCATGACATGCTGTGGTATGGAATACTTCTTTGGTCAGTTTGGATCAGGTGTCCTGTCTCTGCTTCCTCCCAGCTTCCCCTCCTCCCTGGCGAGCATGAGACTCAGAAAGTCCTTGGTCAGACCAAATATTCTAAGCTGTATCTGAAAACATCAGTGTTATCCGCACTATTCTCAGGTCAAAAGTTGAAAGCACAAGCCTGCACCAGCTACTATGAAGGAGAAAAACGACTGCTACTGCTGAACCTAGGACACAGATGATGTCTTAAAATTTTCTGAATTGACATATTTCCAGTAACATATGTTACATTACTACTGTATTTTGGGGACTTTTTAGTGTTTTGACTAATGTTTATGTCAGTTAATTCTTTGTTTTCATACTTTATATTAAAGATTTAAACTTCTTCATTGGTGAACACTAACTAGTTGTTTGTGCAGTCCTATAGACATTGTCTGTCAAACTGCAAGGAACTGTGTGTAAGTATGTCTTACATGGGGTCTAATAAGAACTCATTGCAAATCTACAAACTATTATCTAAGTATTTCATGCTACTGTGCAAATATTAATAAATGAGGCTTTGTGATATTCAAATGTCATAAAGATGGTGGCACAGGAATGTTCAAAAAAATTAGCATTCTCAGATAGTGATCCTGTGGAGTTCTAACTTATTTTCTGTAACATTTTATGATATAAGAGTGTTTGGAGAATGACTGTATTAAGAGCATGACATTTACTGAAGCGAATAAGCTTTTCACATGTCAAGCAATTTTACTATAGATTATTGTGCAAAGCAGAAACTTCAGAAGCAGAAAGTTCTTTAATACAATCATAGAATCATAGAACCATAGAATATTTAGGGCTGGAACGGACCCTAAGATCATCTAGTTCCAGCCTTCCTGCCATGGGCAGGGTTATCTCCCACTAAACCATGCCACCCAAGGCTCTGAACAACCAAGCCTTGAACCCTGCCAAGGATGGAGCATTCACAGCTTGTCTGGGCAACCCATTCCAGTGCTTCACCACCCTTACAGGAAAGAACTTCTCTTCCATCTAATCTAAACTTCCCCTCTTTACGTTTTAACCTGTTACCCCTTGTCCCCTCACTACAGTCCCTAATAAACAGTCTCTCCCCAGCATCCCTATAGGCCCCCTTCAGATACTGGAAGGCTGCTATGAGGTCTGTATGCAGCCGTCTTGTCTCCAGGCTGAACAACTACAACTTCTCATCCTATCTTCCTACTGGAGGTGCTCCAGCCCCCTAATCATCCTCGTGGCCCTCCTCTGCACTTGTTCCAACAGTACCATGTCCTTTTTATGTTGAGGACACCAGAACTGTATGTAATGATCAAAGTGAGGTCTCACAAGAGCAGAGTAGAGGGGCAGGATCACTTCCTTTGACCTACTGGTCACGCGTCTTTTGATGCAGCCCAGGATACAGTTGGCTTTCTGGGCTGCAAGAGCATACTGCCAGCTCATGTTCATTTATTCATCACCAAACACAACCAAGTCTTTCTCCTCAGGGCTGCTCTGAATCTCTTCTCTGCTCAAACTGTATGTGTGCCTGGGATTGCTCCCACCCATGTGTAGGACCTTGCACTTGTCAGGGTTAAACTTCATCAGGTTGGCATCAGCCCACCTCACAAGCATGTCAAGGTCCTTCTGGATGGTATTCCTTCCCTCCAGCATATAAACGCAACCACACAGCTTGGTGCAATCAGGTAACTTGCTGAGGGCACACTCAATCCCATTGTCCATGTCGCTAACAAAGATGTTAAACAAGAAGCGTCCCAACACCAATCTCCTGAGGGACACCATTCATTAATGGTCCCAGCTAGACATTGAGTCATTAAGCACAACTCTTTGTGTATGACCATCCAGCCAATTCTTTATCCACTGAATGTTCCACCTGTCAAATTGATGTCTCTCCAACTTGGAGAGAAGATGTTGCGTGGGACAGTGTTGAACACTTTGAACAAGTCCAGGTAGATGACATTAACTGCTCTGCCCCTGTCCATCAATTCCACAGCCCCATCGTGGAAGGCCACCAAATTGGCCAGGTAGGATTTCCCTTTGGTGGAATCATGCTGTCACCAAGCACCTTGCTGTTTTTCATGTGTCTTAGTATGTCTTCCAGGAGAACTTGCTCCAAGATTTTGCCAGGCACACAGGTGAGGCTGACTGATCTGTAGTTCCCCTGTTCATCCATTTTCTCCTTCTTAAAAATGGGGCTTTTATTTTCTTTTTTTCTAGTTATTGAGAACTTCACCTGACTGCCATGGTTTTTCAAATATGAAATAACAACCTAAAGTTATTTTATGAATTTGTGTTCTATCAGCATAAATATCTTTGTTCAAATGAGAAAGAAAATATACAGTTTCTTTTAAAAACCTCATTTTTTTGTTCCCTTTTTTATTACCATCTCATGTTTCAGTTCTTGGGAACCATTTTGCTTTATCTGTGTTACAAATGTTTTGCCAGGTCATTATTACCCTTGCACCACTCAGCCCAATTGGTTCATGAATAATTAGTAAAGGATATACATTGTATTTCTTTAAGGCATTAACACTTGTTTGTGAGAATTTTTGTGCAGATGTGGTGCGTTGATCTTTGCTAGCTGCTAGACACCCACCCAGCTGTTCTCTTACTTCTCCCCATCCCTCCAACAGGACAGGGGAAGAAAATATTCTCAAGGAACTCATGAGTCAAGATAAAGATATGGAGATGACTTACCAATTGCCTCTATGGGCAAAACCAATGTGACTAGCTTTATTCCTTCACTGCCAGCTCTTCTGCCTCCTACCCTCCCTAACACCATCTCTCTGCTACTCCTGCCGTCTCAGGATTTTTCCTTGCTCAAGTGTTAGTCCTTTCCAAGGGCTACAGTCCTACTGGATAAACCTGCTCCAGAGCAGCCTCTTCACAAGCTGCAGTTACTTTCTAACTATATGCAGTTTAGCTTGCATCTTCTGAAATATATAAAACACAGAAATTACTTATACAGATTACTA
The DNA here is from genome assembly GCA_032466535.1 of Forpus xanthops. NCBI lineage: Eukaryota > Metazoa > Chordata > Aves > Psittaciformes > Psittacidae > Forpus > Forpus xanthops. The sequence continues at coordinate 6,516 of JASSUY010014756.1, read as the reverse complement.
CAGCTGCAGCTGGGCTAGATGATCATTGTAAGTCATTTCCAATTGTTCTGTTCTGTGCTACAGGCATTACACTGATGTGCTATTTTTTTTTTTTTTACTTTTTTAGAGTTGATTTCTGGAATGCTTACTCAAAATAAATAACAGTTTCATGTATAATATATGAAGAAAAGAAATAAAGTTGCATGAAGTCTTACAGAAACTTAGAACATACTAGTTTCTTGAAGAACACAGCCAACTGTCATAAGTTGTTTCTAATGGTTTCAATAAAATTCACTTTTATTCAGACTCTTTTTCTTTCTTTGTAATTGTAATTTCCAATGCCTAATGAAAGTGAGATTCTAACCCATCTGAAAGACTAACGTAGCTGTTGCAAGTACAGACTGTTTTTTCTGTGTTGGTTATGAATGTAAACAGGTCATAATCATCGATTCTTACTTAGCCAACTGTTCTAACAGTCCTCCCTCATTGGTAGAATCTTTTGTGGTTTTCTTAGTTAATCATTGATATTTTTATTATATTTATATTTTTCAAACAGAATATTGTAATAGTCTTAGCTATATATGATGGTTTATTTCTAAATTGGTCATCAAAGATATAAAAGAAATTATGCCCAGTAAGAATTCATATTCAAATATTATTTCATTAAAAATTTCACAATAATTTGACTAGCAAAACCAAACTGAAAGAAAAATCAAAATATTACTCTTGGTTTATTTGTAGAAAACATATTCCTAATCTTAAATCATATCAAAGTTGCTGGTATTCTAATTTCTCTCAGTGTAAATATTATCATATCATTATAAGCAACAATCCTGTAAATTCAGTACCTAAAAGCCTCACAATTGTAAATATATTTATTTTATTTTAAATTATTTGCTTTTGTGGAAAACATGTATGGCTATTTTCCCTTTAAAGAAAGAGCCAAAGAGATTAAACCACAGAAAATCAATGATCATGCCAAAGACTGAATCCAGGATTTCCTTGTCCTTGGACAAGCACCTTAACTACTTGATACTCCTTTATTTAGCATTTAGTACTTGGAGCAGTTAGGCAAGTCAATTTTGTGTATGTGGTTTTAACTAAAATATTTTTTTTTTTTTAAATTATTTGAGAAGTTTCCCTCTGTAATGTCTCCTATTTCCTAACTTTAGCTTTTACTCTTCTATTCCAATTGTCTTTCTTCCATTTTCTTGGTCCTTTTCGTGTGTTTTATTCTTTGCTCCAACTCTTGGCAGTTGTTAGGTATCTTACCCATCTTGACCTATTTGTATGTTGTGATTTAATCACAGCTGGTATCTCAGCACCATGCAACTGCTCACTCACCTCTCTCTTCTTAAACAATGAACAACGATACACAATACAACTGCTCACCACCTGTTGACTGACACTCAAGTCTGATCCAAGCAGTGATCACTCCCTTCCAAGTAACTCCCTCCAGTATCTATACCTAGTATGATGTACTGCAGCATGGAATATCCTTTTGTCTAGTTTGGGTCAGGCATCCTGTCTTTGCTCCTTCATGGCTTCTTGTGCCCCTCCTCACTGGCAGAGCATGAGAATGAAAATTCCTTCATCAGGGTTAAGTGCTACTGAGCAGCAACTGAAACATCAGAATGTTATCAGTATTGTTCTCAGACTAAAACCAAAACACAGGCTGCACCAGCTACTAGGAAGATGGTTAACTCTATCCTAGCTGAAACTAAGACGTGCTATTGAGCATTCCTCTTTATATTTTTCTACTTTTAAAAACCCACAACACTCTCCTCCCCTCTCCTCCCCCCAAAAAAACCCAAAACCAACAAACCCACACCCAAAAAACAAAAAAAAAAAATGCTGAGAGAAAATTAGAGTTCTAACAAAACATTTGTAAGAACTACTCAATTTCTACTATGAGGTCAATTAAATCATAACAAGAAGGGAAATACCACTGGCCTGCTTGGTCAAGCAATATTGACAGCTGGAGACCATGAAAGAATAAATTGACAAACTAACAGCTACAGTATGAAAAATAAAAATTCATGCTGGTCCTGTTCTGTTCTTACAAAATGATTCAATCAAGGCTTGACTCACATCAAACATATTCAATTAATGAAATTTAACTAGTAATATGTCTCACAGAACTATATAATGTTTCATTTGAATCAGTTGATCAGGAAGTTAGAAATTATCACAACTGCAATATTTGTACTTTCAAAGAACATCAATTATTACTCATACAATTATAGTAGATTTTGCAAAGCACATATATGTTTGACACAAGGAATATCGCAGTTGCTCTGTATGAGATGAGAGCAGCCTTAACAGGAAATGATTTCTCATTCTTCATCTGTTTGTCAAATACACCTCTTTTTTTTTTTTTTTTTTTTTTTTTTATATTAAGGTACCAGGTCTGTTCAGAATTCCTAAATAAGCATTTCTCTAGAGATTGTGGACTTCAAAATTATATTTACAATGTATCTTTTACAGAGCTTTTAAGACACTAGTAATCTGATAACCTATGTTAAATTTTAAATTGGAGTTCAAGAAGGAAAATGTCAATAAGTCATGCAATAAACTACAGTACCAATCAATTATCGAATTGCTACACAAAATTATGATCTTGTTTATTCACTTGGAACTGTATAAAAATTTTGCTTGATTTGGGTTCATTTGTCATATGATTGACATTTTGGTGCACTATACACAGTGTGATGTTATCAGAATGTCTATAGCATAACTGCAAACTTCATCATAGTTAAAACAGTACATATTTTAAAATATAACTAATGGATCATACTTTGGATATACTGAAAAAGTTTAAAATATTTCATATCTAAGAAGTTGTAGAAACTTCCATGTGAGACGTGGCAATGGCTGGAGTGAAACATTATGGAATAATGAAAAGAGGTGCTAGTCAATTTTCCTTTAAACAATGATTAACCAATTTACTGGAACCATTAAAATTGATCCAAGAATTATTACTCTAGGAAGATGAGTTTAGATGTCAGCTAAAATCAGTGTTAGTTCCACTACTTGAAAAATGGTATAGATGCTCAGCACTGCCACCACAGTAATGCCACAGGAGCCATGATCTAGCCAAAACTGTCAATCAGAAGTCATTTTTGCAAAAGGAGCTATCCCAAGGTGAATATAACCTATTCCCCTTATATCTCTTAGGGCAATCTCTTGAGATCTGGAGGCTCTGTCTTCTTTACAGGTGAGGCCAGGTTGGACAGAGCCTTGGGTGACATGGTTTAGTGGGAAGGGTCCCTGCCCATGGCAGGGGGGTTGGAACTAGATGTTCTTAAGTTCTTTTCCAATCCTAACTGTTCTGTCATTTGTATGATACTAAGCCATGGAAACCCACCTGACATTTCAACGGGATATCAACAATGACAGTTATTTCTAACGCTAGCACAAATATTCAAGCACTGATACAAATTTTCCTTTGGTATTCCTCAACACTATATCATACAAAAAAACCTGAAAAGTGTGTCTAAAGCTTTCTTTTCAACCCAGTTCAGTCTGTTTTGATGACAGATTATCACAAAACCGCTAAATGAGGTTGTCTCAGGATTGGCTGCTGGCTGTAATTCAAATGTCCTACAACAAAATCATTCCCAGCAGTGACCCTTTGTACACCTGCATGCAGATGTTAGTGCTAGGCAATAGAACACTAATGCAGAATCAGATAGAAGAAAACTGAATACAAAGCAACTTTTCAATTTCCACCATGTCAACCTGTGTATTCCAAGGCATACTGCATTTATGCTGTGTCTATTTCTTTTGTGAAAAACAAAATGTAAGTTTAAAATTGTTACCAATGGTACTGCTTAATGTTCAGGCACTGTGACAGTACAGGGTTGCCCAGCAACAGTAAGCAGCACAATTTAGAGTGAAGGAGGTCCAGCTAAATGGAAAGATGAGTCAGAGGCAAATTGAAGTCAGCAAAAGAAGTTGTCAGTGAACTTTGATTAAAAGAAAACAGAGCAGCTCAAATAACTGCCTCTTGCCCTTACTCCACAAGACATAATCAGATAAGTAGTTCTCAAGAGGAGATTGAGTAAAGTTCAACTACATAGTTCCTTCAAGTTGCGTAGGCAGGTTGGAGTTGATGTTTACAATCAATCTTCTGGAAAATATTAGTTCTCAGAGATATATCTCGATTATGACAACACTTCTCCTAATAGCAACTGCAGCACAAGTAACATTTCCATACTGCTCCTACAATGTGTTTCAAATTTCTTCTATTTGGAAAACAGAAGAAAGAACTATTCATTTCCTACATCGGTTAGATCTATCATGCATTGACTAAGTATTCACCAGTTATGACTACAGCTCTAGAAAATGGAAATCTATCCTTAAGAAACTGAACTGCAGTTTTCTTTGCCTTTCATTCTGTCATGGATGGAAGTTCGCCTGAAAGTAGCAAAATGAGTGCAGCTCCCAATAAAGGAAAATCATTGAGTTTCTATAGAAAATTAACACTGAGTACAGTGTTATTAATGAATAAGAAATAGAAAATCCTTCCATTCAGAACTTCTTAATGAAAGCCTACGTGTTGTAATGAGATTAATAGAATAGAAAAGAGCAAATAGGCACACAGTAGTAAGACTAAGTACATAAATTTTGCTATGAACTGATATTTAGTAGAGATATTGAAAAGGAATGCCTGATACAAAGCAAAGTGGAAAAAAAAAGATAGTAAGTAATGGAAAGTTTAAGGAACAGGGCCCACTGCCAGTAAGACTTTTCATCTTACATCTTCAGAAAAAAAGCATTTATTTTGAAATGTCAAGAAGCTGCATTTTAGAGGAGCAAGCAAAATAATACAGGGTAGGATAAAGAGCAGATTCTCTAGTACTAGCTGCAAGCAAAACAGGGCTGGAATCAACTTGTGCAAGAAAGAATGAATACTGAAAAAACGGTAGTGTTGGTTATAATAGAGCTGATAGTACAATGGATTAGTGTCTTCTTATTTCCATACCAAATAATCTTTCTATCCAATGAAGATTCTCTCTATGTATAGCTATAGACCTTTAACAACCTTCCTGTTATATTCATGCTACTGATATTATCCTTCAAGGACATTTATAAATTTAGCCTGAAATAGAATTTACATTGGGTTTTGGTAATCTGAGCTAATCTCTAACAGTGCATATGGTATAATTTCTGATGGAAAATCTTTATTTTGGAGAGAGCTACAGCTAGAGGTCATAAATGTGGCAGGCCAGAGTCAAGACTCAAGACATTACAATAGTTAAGGCAACTGAAATTATTTACAAGTTCCTGTAAATGTAAATTGATTACTTACTTAGTTTATCTTAGAAGAAGCAAGTTGAATAGTACTACTCCTATGTATATATATTTTACTAGGTAGAGGTATTATAATAAATCCATATGAGACCAAATGGCCTATGGACAAAATAACATTTCTTTCCAGCTACAGCATGTGTCAGATTTCAGAATTTAGTAAGATGTTGTAAAAATAATCATAGGTCAGTACTCAGGTAGAACATGTTTTTAAAATGAGTTTTCTTTACATAGAAAGTATATGAGTCTGTGTGTCTGTGTGTATGCAGAGATGTCTTTGTACATACATGTATAATTGTACACAAAAAAAATACTGTACAAGCACATGGAATGTATAAGAAAATATACCTCAAGTTCTGATTTTGCCTTAGTTCTGTTTCAGCTACTTCATACTCCTACAGCGAATGTTTTTATGGAGGAGGTAATTGCAAGCAGCAGCATTTGACACTGTATCTTCACTGTACCTGCACTGCATTAAAATCTGTATAATGATTTCCCATCTACAACAATGGCACCGTGAAGAACTATTTCTCCAGTTATAAATATCCTTAGGAGAGCAAAAATATATTAGCCTGTGTTTGATATCCTGGTATCCTCCTGAGCTCATTAAAAGCACTTGCTGACAATACAGGTTGAAGCCACTCTTGGTCAATAAGAAAACATTTTCCTATCACACCATTTAAAAATGTTTTTCTGTGTTATATCTAAAGAAAGCAATTTCCACAGACATCCAATTCCCTAAATGGATATTTCTTTTTGGTCCATACCTCAGTGTCATAATTTAACCCCAGCTGTTAACTAAGTACGATGCAGCTGCTGGCTTACTACCCTCCAGCCCTGGTCCCCCAGTGGGATGAGGAAAAGAACTGGGGAAAAAAAAGGTAAATCCTGTGGGTTGAGATAAGAAGAGTTTAATAATTAAATAAGGCATTATTTTTTGCTAGCAATAATAATGAAAAGGGGCATAACAAAGAGAGAGAAAAAACACAAACCAAAAAATAACAGTGATACACTATAAAATTGCTCACCGCTCACTGATAACCAGCCTGTCTCAAGCAGTGATCACTCCCTTCTGTCTAACACCCTCCAGTTTCTATACTAAGCATGACATACAGGGGTATGGAATATCCTTTGGCTAGTTTAGGTCAGATGTCCTGACAGTGCTCCATTTCGGCTTCTTGTGCCCCTCCTCATTGGCAGAGCATGAGAGACTGAAAAGTCCTT
>JASSUY010014754.1:0-14814 GCA_032466535.1 Forpus xanthops | reverse complement strand
AAAAAAAAAAAAAAAAAAAAAAAAAAAAAAAAAAAAAAAAAAAAAAAAAAAAAAAAAAAATCAGTGAATTCCTTTAATTAAATCCTCAGAGAAAGAATGATTTCTAGCTGTAGATAATCCTTTAATTCAAGCAGAAGTATGAAGATGATACAGTATCTGGGAGCCAAAGTAAAGTCAAACTAAGCATAAAGCTAAGTTCAAAGCAACAAGGGTAATGCAACAGTATATTTAGATGTGTGAATAGATATATTATCACCTGAATTTTTCAAGTAAAGACAAAAACTGTAAAAAAAAAAACACCCACAACAAAACCATTCATAGTATAGCTTGGGTTTAGAAATTGCTATTCTATTGACTTGCATTACAGAAGCTAAGAGAAAAATGAAGTACTTATTCTAATACAAAATTCAGACTATTATATTGCTTTTGAGGTATCATCATTTATATATAGTAGGAGTATTATTTGCATATGTACCTAGTGTTCCACTTTATAACATTCACTAACTTAAAGCGAATAAATAAATTACATTAAAAAGACTTATTTTAAAAATAATTTTCTTTAATTTGTCATTATGACAAAAATTGCATTTTTAAACATCTATGAGGTGCTAGAAGCCAGATATTGAAGACTACATTTAAGATACTTTATTAAAATAATCCAGATATTAACAAATGCCTAGCTACTACACAACACGTAAAATATGACAAAATGTTTTAAAATGTTCACTTTTTTCAGAAACAAAAAATCTGCTAAATTGATTAAAATATATACATGAAAATTATCTTGACAAGCCAGCAAAACCACAATGAATGATACTTTCAAATGCGTGTATTTAGGAATAATATGAAAAAGATTAGGAATAACATGAAACAAGATTAGGAATCTAGGAAAAAGGGGAAGAGAATTAAATGTACTGATTTACATGCCTTACAAATTTAGAGTCTTTTTAAATTTCTTTTGCTTTGGGCACTTCCTGGAGGAGCATCTTTTTTGTTCTGGTTTACAGATAAACTATTACATTCTTTTGACCCATGGAATGCACGCAAACATATAATACAGAACTCAAATGCACATGTCTTTCTGCTACATAGTCCCCGTTTCTTTATCAATTGATATTTAGCAGGATATTGACATCTTGGACAAGGTTTAATAGCTTCATCAGTGCACAGAGCTTTAGCAACCTGTAGCAAGAGGAGGGAGACGAGAGCTACTTAGACCTTATAAATGAAAAGTTTCTAAAAACTGAAACTGAGGAGTTTCTTAGCTACTTACTTTGATGTATTCTTCTTGTCTACTACTTGAATGGGGAACAGAACTGCATCTCCTAGGTGTAACTTCAGTGTATGAAGGTAGCGTTTGCAAGACAGGAGTTCTGGCTTGAGCTTGAACAGGTCTTAGAGCAGATCTATTGAGGACATTCAGTCTTGTGGCAGCATCTTCAGCTTTCAATAAATATTCCTGTTAAAGTATGGGGGGGGGGAAGGGGGAAAGGGGAGGGGAGCAAGGGGAGAGAGAGAAAAAAAAAAAAGGAAATAAGGTTTTAGTTGAAATTTGCCTCTGCTACAACACACTAGGAAATGAAATTATGTATAGTGCCTGTATTTCCATTAAATATTTATGTTTAGTAAGAGAACAAGAGACAGGAACTACTAAAAACAAAGTCCCATGAGCAGGGTAAAAAGCCAACTGTCTTTTAGCACTCTCTACCAGAAGTCTTCATGTTTCCAAATTTGGACACATCTCAACAGCAAGCATGAAAATAGCAAGTATAAGTTTTGTCACAATTAAAGCAAGGTTATACTGAAGTGTGTGTATATACACATGTGGAGGATCTCGGAGGAAAAAAGAAAATATATATATATGTAGGCACTGCTATTAACATGCTTACTTTTCTAAATACTCCTTAAAAAACTTGAACATGTCCTGATGTTCACAAATACACCATGAAGAAGCCTTGCCACAAGCAGTCCTGAAAATAAACAGGAAGTAGTCTAGGGCGCATCCTACAGCATAGAGTGAAATGGAAAACGAGGAAAAGAATGGCACAAAGGTGTGAACAGGGTTTCAGGTCTAGAGCCAGAATCAGTTAAGGAAGAGATCTTACAGGATTCCTAAGGGGCATGGGGCTGGGTAGTGCCTTGCATAGCTGAAAGACTAGTATTCAAACTGTGGACAGTTGAAAAGTAATAATAGCTATTACATTCTCCTACTAGAATCCTTCACATACTTATGTTGGAAATGTAAGAACTACCTTTCTGTAGCTTTACAAGATGTTTCCTTTTTCCTCTGACCCATCTTGATTCACACATGGAAAAAAAATTAAAAAAATTACCTTTGAGACCAACCTTACCCCAGCTCCTTCTTTCAGGTGTTTTATGTACAACTTTCTCCTCTTATCTGCACTTTTATCTTGTACAATGATTTCACGCCAGCTTTTGCTTACTTCCCAAATGCTGGAATAAATTAATGAAAAAAGTTACCCACCTCACACTTTTGCCAAGTACAGAAGTAATGTTAATAAAACTACCTTTTAAAGATTTTTGCATGATTCCGTGTCCTATTGGTCATTTTGCAGACTACTGCTTTATTCTAGTTCACCATATTGTTAGGAAATACTGCTTTAATATACCCTTACACACCACTGTATAGAATAATAGGGAAGCCTAAAGAACAGTTGCAATATAAATAACAGAGTATCTTTGACTTCCAAAATTAAATAAGTTCCTTCCTTCAACTTACCAAGTTTGTTTCTAAAGTAACATTTTCCTGCATTAAATGTTACCAGAAAAAATACATGCCTTTATACCTATTCTCCCATTCCCTCTAACTATGGCACACATGGCATTCTTGGTTTCTTTGAAATAAGTGACAGCTTCTATCAATTAAAAGCTAATCTAGGACATTACTCAGGAAGCAAAATTCTTTGAACATCTTTGTACTTAGAAATAACTGAGGAAATTAAATATACAAGAAAAATCTAGAAAATGTGTTTTGAGTACTATGCATTGTTGGGAAACTTCTAATGAGAACAACAAACTTCCTACGCTTAAATAAAAATGTAATGTATTTTACATGTTAAAAATACTGTGATTTAGTTTTAAATTTACTAATCCCCATGCTTGGATTTTTGTTTTGGTTTTTAATTTCCCCCATATAATATATTTTTAAAACTATACAGAAAAAGACACTCAGTTAATCATAGAATAGTTAGGGTTGGAAAGGACCTTAAGATCATCTAGTTCCAACTCCCCTGCCATGGGCAAGGACACCTCACACTAAACCATGTCACCCAAGGCTATGTTCAACCTGGCTTTGAACACCACCAGTGATGGAGCATTCACAGCTTCCCTGGGCAACCCATTCCAATGCCTCACCACCCTCACAGTAAAGAACTCTTTCCTTATATTCAATCCAAACTTCCCCTTTTTTAGGTTTTAACCCATTACCCACTGCCTTATCACTACAGTCCCCAATAAATAGTCCATCCCCAGCATCCCTATAGGCCCCCTTCAGATACTGGGAGGCTGCTACGAGGTCTCCATACAGCGTTCTAATGGCAACAAAACTTTTTCATTTCCTTAGAAACAAACTAAATCTATTGACACTATTCCAGAAGTCATTCTGATTTATTTGCAGAAACACATATTTTCCTCTTTGCGGGAGGGGGCAGGAGGGAAGAAGGAAGCAGTAGTACTTACCTGCATAGACTTTCCTCTGTCAAAGCATCTAAAACTACAGCAATAACGTGTTTTAAATTTCTGTATTTTAACTCTGTTAAAATATCCAATTTATCAAGGCCCATTTTCTTGCCAATAAGTCCAGTAAGAACATGCTCTAATGCAAATATTTCTGTTCCATCAATATTCTCCAATATTTGGTTTTGGTCTGATCTTTGTCTTTGCAAGCAAATTTCATGAACTACTTTCAGAGCTGGAGTTCTTGAAAGATCTCCATGACTCACAACTGCATCTCCACTAGGCTGTTCTGAAACTAATGCATGATCTTCACTGACAAAGTTGCTTTCTTCTGCTACCATACATGCTGAAGTAGAAGGACTGCCATGACGATCTTCGGTCTCTGACTGTGAGCCCTGCTCACGAAGAGTGGATAACCTTCTAACTCGTTCAAGTTTTCTTGTCTTTCTTTTACTATCCAGAATTTTGGAATCTTCTTTGCGTTTTTGGGAGAACTCTTGGGAAGATCCCTCATGATCAGACAATGAATCTCCGGATTTGTCCAAATGAAGTGAATTATATCCACTATCCTCAGGTGTTGAAAGATCTGGGCAATTTACAAGCTTAACAGGGGGAGAATTTACATCACATAGTTCAAAGTTAAAGTTCTCTACAGGACTGTTGATGGAAGTCAGAAACTTACCCTCACTGGCCTCAGGTAATACACTGTAAGTAGGAGTCCTAAGTAACCTGTCTGTAACACTTATAAGGACACTTTCATTGAATTCATTAGCATTGCTAACAATAACATCCTTACATTGAATTGGAGACAAACACTCTGGTTCTAGCAATACGGGATCCTTACATTTGGACTCATCTAATGTAGAAGTTCTTTGTTGTGAAAAGGAAAGTCTCCTCTTTGAGCAATCGGGAATAGAGTCCTCAGTTTTTGAAGTACTAGTTGTCAAATATTTGTAATTTTTATCTTTCAGAAAATCTGAAGCAGTTTGTGAAAGTTTTTCTTCAGAGCTCAAAACACAAGAGAGCATTTTGTTCGGGTTACTTCCTGAAGAACCAGCTTGTCTTTCACAGCATCCTACAGTTGTGTCAGCTGAAACAGCCTTAGATAAAAGCAGCCTCCTGCGTAGTGAGGAGCTTTTTCTACTCACTTTAGGAGTTTCAAAAAAATCTGCACTTCTATTTGCTTCTTTTCTTTCTGATAAGGTGATAGAATTAATTTCATTTTCAATAGATGGTGACACGGGAAAGGGCACATTTGGACAAATGTGCTCAGAATGCTCTTGTAGCAATGATAAACTTGTTGCACTCAGAGCTTCTCTATGTTCTACCTCAGGATCTTTTACTGACTCATTGTATTTGCTGTTCAAAAATAATGAAGTCCGACACGTGTCTTTAAAACTGGAGTATTTCAAACTGCTGCTGGGAGATGTTAATCTATTTCTTTTAAGAACATTGAACATTATGGAACTACTGTCCGACATCTTCTGCTTGGTACTTGGACTTTGGAAAGGAGAATACCAGTGTTACTTCTGAAACAAATGATAAAAGTAGTCACCAAATCACCCTCAGATTAGTGAGAAAGCCTTCTGTAAATCTGTCAAGCTAGCAGCCATGACAAAAAATATTTTCATCAGTCCTAGGTAGAAACAATGCTTATACATGAACACAAACATAAATTGCAATCAAGTAGATTGTTAGAATGACTAATTAAAATGCATAGTATACCATGAGGCATATTAAAAAATATACCCAATTAGCCAATTGAGCTGCCAGTCCTCATCCAAAGAAAAACACTTCAAATAGGTAACACAGCAACTAATCTCATCTGTGCTGAAACTGGTGACAAAACTCCCTCTTGTTCTAACAGGACTAAGATACTTATTAGTACTGTTATACTGATTTATCCAGCCACCAACAGTTCAGTCCTTAAGGACTAGCAGGAGCTATCAAGAAGGTAACAGATTAACTTAGACAATTTTCCTTGAGAAAAAATGAGAGGATTAAGCATGAGGACACAAGTCTACAGGTCTCTTATTTAGATCCCTACAGTCCCTGGTTGGAATAAAATTTGACCTCTAGTTACAAAGGGAACAGTAGTGCACTCTCACCTGCCTCAGCATTTAAATGTTCTCTAGTAAAGAAGCTTTCTGCATTTGCTCCATTCTGTGTGTAAACTGAATGCTCTGAAGCTTTATACTTTAAAGAAACTGATAGGCTGGCTATATATATTCTCTCATCACACACACAGAAATAAAGTTTCCTTCAAGCTTATTAAGTGTAAAAGCTTTTAAGAACTACTACATATTTTCCTAGAAAAGTTACAAGTGGTCAAGGTATCCATTGAAATAACAGATGTAAGAATACAGACTTATTTTTTGCCATTCATACACTAACCAGAGTAGCAATAGGCCACTGCTTTCTGAACACAAGACATGGTAAAAGAGGTTATGAATAAATGCCAGTCTGAGGGCTGTTCTCACAGAAAACATAGCAGCTCACATCAACATTGAAAGACTTTCAAAGTTTGAATCAGCACCTTTTTCTGGGGTATGTTACTGGCTTCTGAAAAGATATTCTGGAATGTAAAGCCTGGAAATAGTGATTGAATTCTCAGAACAGACAAACACAAGAAACTTTAAAGATGCCTTAAATACCAAATACTAAAACATAGCTAATATTTCAAAAGTTCTGACTTAGTCAAGCCCCTAGACACCAAACACAAGCAGTGGGAACCCAAATTGCCACAGGGTTAAGGGGGAATTATTCTTTTATGTTCTTTGGTGATTTAATTAGCTTTTTTTGACTCATACTGAAGGCACTTTAGAAGATCATTACAGTATAGAAAATGCTTTATTTTGGTTTCTACTCTGAGGAGAGAGCAATACATAGAAGTTCAAAAAGAACACTGAACAGCAAACAGAACTTGGCATAAAGGCCTACAGAATCATGCTGCATTGGTATGAAATTAAACAGATTTAAAGCACCAACAATAACAACAAAATCTATCCACATAATTGAGGAAAATTCTTCCAGAAAAGAAAGTACGCAAAAATGTTTCCAAGATGACAACAAACTCTGAAGTCTGGCCTTTTTCTTTTCCCTCTCCTATTTACCTTTACAGGGTCCTTATTTTCACATTTGTTTTTCCCTCACTGCTCTTTCCTCATTCCTTGTTTTCATTTTGTGAAATAAATGACATCACAAATAGGAAACACAAGTGCATGGCAGTAGGCTAGTTATTAAATGAATTAGGGATAACTTCCTTAACAGTGGGGGACCAACTCCGAGCAGTGTTTACTGTTTCATCAGCCTCACTTTTCAGCATTTTAGGCAATAGGCTGAAAAAGCTGTGTTATGAACTAGAAAATAACGTTAAAATACAGGAAAAAGGTATGAAGAGTCTTTGTAGTGTATTGCTGCTCTTCAGATGATTATTTCTGCTAAAAGCAGAGAACCACATCAGCACATCTCTTGTTTTCATAAAAAGAGGAAGACTTGTAAGAAACCTGTAGTAACAATAAGGCATTAGCATTGTGTAATCTACAAGAAGAGAGCTTTTAGTTTTCTACGCTGAATTTTGTGGAAGTGCAGTAGTTTCTGAACATTATCAGGAGATATTACTACCAAAAATGCTGATAAGTAGACCTTTAAACTTTGAGCATTACTTAGAGTTGGCTATCCAAATCCTCAATGCCCCCCCCCAATCACATATGCACACTTACCTTTAAAAATATTAATATTTTTCTTAAACACAGTGAAACTAACCACACATTTAACAAAAGTGCACAGGCTTGCAGGTTTATAAACTTAATGTTCAGGCAACATTCTAAAGAGACAACAAAAGGAAAAACTCACTCTTCAAGTTTCATTCTCAGACATTCCATGTGAGAAATTACTTAACCTTACGAATAACTGAAAGTAGCAGAAATTTAAAATATTACAGTATTAAATGACTTAAGCAAACTTGTGCTTCAAGTAACGTAAAAAATCATAGAAAATCAAGGTTTTGCAGCTGTAGGGGAGAAGAGAATAGCAGAGTTGAAGAAACGCTGATAATTCAAGCAAAAGCAAAAAATACGCTGTAAGTACGCCAGCGCCCAGCAGGAGGAGCCTGTAAATTTACCAGATTAATTCTGAGAGAGCAACTTCGAAACAATTTTAAGCAAGCTGCTGCAATACAGAGTGAACAAAGTCCATTATACTTCTCTATGGCAAGTCCCGGTGTGTAGCTCAGGCCTGTATACACTTCTTTTCCTTGTACAAATTAAGATTTATTTTAACAAAAAATCTCATTTTACAAAAACACTACAGAAGGGAAAGGCTTTCAGAGTTGCAGAGCATCTCTCATAATGGAATGAGGTGCTACTTACATTCATAAGAGATGCTTAATAAAACCTCTTATGACCTGCCTAAATTATAAAACACTCCCTTTCTTATGAAGGGAAATTTTCATCTGCTAGATCTGATAAACAACATCAAGCTCTTTTCATTTGATAATTTTGAGGCCATTTCTTGAAGTGTTGATAACCTTAGCTTAGACATCATAGAACACATGTGCAGGGAAATCTGGTCACTCAAGCAATTCAGCTACAGAGAACGGACTAAAATCCTTATTTTCTAGATATAGATTCTTGGGCTGTATGCATTTTTCACATCTACTACTAATTTTGTAGTTCTCAAATTGATATACAAGTCAACTACAATGTTCCTGGCAGTTTACAGAACAAAGTATTTCATATTCGGAGTCCCAAACTAAATTAAGAACAGGATTCTGGTATTTAGACAAGGAATAATTTCTGAAAAGCACAGTCTTAAAGAGATAAAAATGTTGGCCATAGAAGGCAGTGATAAACGGTGCCTGTAACTTAAACAGGGGTCCTAAGATGGAGTCACACTTGTTTGCAATACTAATTTATTTTGCTCAGTAACACACACTGAACAGTGAAGCTTTGAACTTTTCTGTCCTTGTCAACATTGTTAACAAAACAGATGAAGGTAAAGTTCCAGTGATATAAGACTTATTTTCTCTGCTATTCAAACAAATACCGTATCTGCAGTAAGATTATCTGAATACTGCTCTGTAAGCATCCATACATAAAAACAAGGAAACTATGAATGCCTTCAAAGATACTAATATTGAAGATGGTGTAGTTAGGTCCTATCTGGAAAATGAGGGTCACTTACCCTAATTTATGAAGCAATTCGAAATCTTCCAAAGGAAAAGTTCTGTAGTCACAGTATTTTTTACCGCTACTGATTATCTAAAGTGAGAAAGGATGTGGAGAGAAGAAAGAGAGGTGCAAGAGAAATATTATCTAGCTGAGACACAATTATCAGTTCATGTATTTATGAGTTCACTGCAATGTGTAATTACCCAGTGATAAAGGTAACGGCTACCTAGGGACCAACCCCCGAGGGTCCCTCAGGTACCTGGGATGCCGGACACAAGCAAAGCAACAGCTTTATCCCCTCATCTGGCAAACAGCTGGGCACAGGTTGCAGAGCCTGCTCCCTTCCACCGGGTGCAGCTGAGGCGGTTGGCGGGACTCCCTGAGGGCTGAAGGCGAGGACCTGCAGACTGGAGAGAAGGGAGATCCTACTGCCTCAGCAGCTCTCCGCCCGGCTCTGGAGCCCGTTGCCCGTAGTGAGGAGCCGCTTCGCTTCTCTCCACCCACACCGGCTCCTCGCGTGCCGCCGCTTTCCCTCGCTTAGATTTGATCTACCCGCCGCACCAACCGCCCCGCGCTACCTCCCCCACCCCTTTCGTGCTGCGGCCCACGGGACAGGCAAGGAACGGAGGCGGGTGAGGGCCTGAGCCTGGAGACAACGGCTCCACAAAACACGAAAGCCCACTCCTCCGAGACATGAGGAGGCTCGCCCTTCTCCTTACACTTTATACTTCAGCCCTACGGCCCCCACCACACCCAGCCCACTATTAAAGGCACCCCCAGAGTGGTTCCTCCCCGCACTCTGCTTCTCTTTAGGTGCCTGAGGAGGGTGCGGTTTTCCCGCCTCTGTGGGAGCCCCCTCAGCTCCCTCCTGAGGCAGCCAGGGCTGAGGGGAGGACTGCTGAGGCGCGGTTTGATTTAGCCAGACACAGGCTTTCACACATTACGAACTTTACATCACAACCTTTAAGGCTGAATTATAAGGGTGTTAATTAATGCTAGTAAATTAGTACATTTGTACCCGACAGCCCAGGAACAGAGCAATCACCGAACGTTTGTCAAGCGCCATCTAAATAAACCGTCAGGTGGAAGATAGTGAGAAATTGTGTGGGTTTAGTTAATCTGTATATTAAGAATAGAAAAGGAATAAACGAACCCACGAGTACTTGGGTGCCTGGCTTTTGTGAGTTCGGTAAGGAAAAAGCTGGGGTACCCGGGAGGGGGAAGCAGGAGCTTGCCACACAGGGACATAAAGAAAAAAACATTTAAATCATTTTAGTGTTCTCCTGCTGGGTATTATTCCCCTTCATCTCGCTAATATAACCCCGGGTTATCTCTACTTTTGTTGCTTCTTTCCCTCTTCACACTTCCAGTTTTCTCCCTCCACCAGGAGAATGAAGGAAAGATATGAAATCGCCATGTGCGACTCTAAAAGCAACACCTACGCGTAAAGAAGCAAAGTAGAGGCTTTCCAAAGAAACGCCGAAATGAGATACTGTTATCCCCAAATTTGCAATGTTCCCCTCTGGCAACCTCTAGCCTCTGAGAGCCGACCTGCCCGGCAGGCTCGGAGTGGCCTCAGGGAACACAGGCTAAAAAGTCAGTGTATCTGCCCTTTACTTTTTAGAAGAAGAAATCGTTAGAAACTTTCCAGAATGTAGTACAAGTTTCCCAGAAGTACCTTCTGTAGTACTGTCTGTTTCACATGTGTCAGAAGAAAACATTTTTTCAAATAGTTGCATTTATTTATAAAACAAATTATCTGTTTTCTGTGAAATTGTCAGCTCGCTAACTACTTAAAGCGGGTCAGTAGCTGCAAATTCTGTCTCTTGTCACTCAAACCCGGATAGACAAAAAAAAAGAGATGTAACAATTTGTAATTGCCGCATTTAATACAATACACAAAGACATCGCACTAAAACCAAAGCGCGGTTTAACAAAAAGTGTCACACACCCACCAACCAACCAATCAAAAATTCAAACCTACACTATAAACCCAACCCCAAAACCATAGAACATTGCTTCTAAACAAAATGAGGTAAGACAGTCGGCAACATACTCTGCGCTCGGCTCTGATCGCGTTTACTTATCCTCTAAAAGTAACCTGCACCTCCAAGCCTCTCCCGACAAGCATTTCCTTACACTTTCCTAATAATTCCCCAAGAGCTGCCTCACTTTCCAGGACAGTGGAGGTCTCCCACACAGCCTCTAACCCTTTCTGCTCCTCTAAATCCAAGGAGCGTCCTTAGGCGAGGGTTTACTCGCCCTTCAGACAGCAATTTGCTGTTAAAGTGCTCCTCTGGGGAAAGCGGGCTGTTGTAGAAACGACCCGAGGAACCGAATCTTTAAGATCTAGTAAACATCCTGGGTTTCCAAGGGAACAGTTAAAAGCTGCCAATAATCGAGCAATTATAAGATTTCTTCCCTAATACGGGAAGCAGCTTCACAGAATTAACTTCAACTGACTTTTTCATGATGGCATTATTAACAAGTCCTTTTAAAATTACCGGTTTGACAAAGGCGTTTTAAAACATAAAACGGACGTGGGGGAAAAAAAAACAGTCGTTTTTTATTGTTTTGTTTATGAGATGGTAATTATTTCGTACACATTTACTATGAAAGGCAGGGTTCAGGTTTCCCCCAGTCTCTGCTTCGCATTTCCGTTATTCTATGTTTATTCAGAGCTGCCTGAAATCACTACTGTATTTTCATTACGTTCAACTTTAATCAAAAATTAGGAAAACTTCAACTATTTATTCGCCGAGTTTATTTTAGATAAGCTGTAGGTAATGTATTGAGGTGATTTACTACTGTAAGAACAGTATCAATAAATTACAATTGGTTAAACCTCATACCCATCCAGTCATTTGGGTGCTTAGGGAACATTTTATACTCAATATTCAGGAAAAGAAATATATTTCCTTAAATTAGGGAACCTTTTAAATTATGAAGTAATTTAAACTGGCATATTCTCAAAGTAGTATTTGTTAAGCATTTTTTTTTTCCCAGGAATAAAGCAAAGATGGGTTATTCTGCTAAATGCGCAGCGAGGATTCCAAATCTGTAGTGCCAGTGACACTGAGCCGGGGACCGAGAGTGCAGTCGGTGTCACTCCAAGCCTCGTCTATGCTATTCCAGTTTGGGAATCACCGATGTTTGATTTTTTTTTTTTTTCATAGTAATTCACACTTAAAATGTATTGTATCGCGGCTTGTAAATTTGGATTAATATGGGCACGATACTGCCCAGGATCTTCAAATACTTTTACAAGGGCACGTAGTGATAGGACAAAGGGGAATGGCTTTAATCTCTAACAGTGTAGATTAGACATTGGGAAGAATTTATTTACTGTGAGGGTGGTGAGACACTGGCACGAGGTGCCCAGAGAACCTGCGGGTACCCCATCCCTGGCAGCGTTCAAGGCCACGTTGGACGCGGTTTTGAGCGATCTGGTCTAGTGGAGGGTGTCTCTGGCCCTGGCAGGGGTTTGGAACTGGCTGAGGTTTAAGTTCCCTTCCAACCCAAACCATTCTGTGATTCTAGGAATACCAAGATGCTGGGTTTATCCAAGGGTCTTGGATAAAATGGTTCTGAGAAGACCCGGAGGCGAGCGCTGGGGAGTATTAAAGCCCCGCTGCTGCCTGGCTCGCTGACGCCCAGCCGGCTGGGCGCCGTCACACCTAAACGCCGGGTGCGCTAGATCTTATCTCGCTACCCCTGCGCCTCCCGCTGTCTTCTTCGCACACCGGTAATCAGATTCAGCCGCAAGCTTGAACATTTAACAAATGCCACAGAGTATTCTGAAGCTTTCTCCATAAGCGGTTAAAGCGCGCAGTCGTTATAAAAGCATTTATTACTTTCCCGGTTTCACTACCCAGCGGGGAGGAGGCCGGAGGTGTCAGTACTAGCCAACCGGGCCGGGATACGGCGGTTACCCCCATCGCCCGTCCTCCGCCTGGGGCGGCCGGTATCAGAGCGGCACGTCCCGGTGTGTAGGGCGGCACCGGCGCATAGTGTGTCGTCATCAGCCGGAGCCGTGGGCAGAGCGGAGTGGGTGGAGTTCCAGTGCAAGTAAGTGGCGATCGGGGATTGTTTGTGGATTTTGGGATCCTTCCGTTGGAGCTGGTGTTCGTCTTCGGAGCGGGAGCAGGGAGGTGGAGAGACCGTGGCGAGTAAGAAAAGGCCTGGCCTAGCCTCGGCCTTCGCTTTTGCATAAAAGCCCCGCGGGGGGATAGGGGAGGCCCCGGTGCGGAATTGTGGTGGGCTGGGGTGCCTGCGGTTGAGGAAGGCCGGCTGGCCGTGCTCCTCTGTGGGGTGCTACTGGACGTGAGGTAGCGGGTTTATCACAGGTACGTAATGGCGCCGCCAGCGTCCCGCGTCTTGGCGGTAGATGGCGGCTGCGCTTCGATGCATCTCTGTGTGCCTTTTGCCTATGGCGCCTCGGCAGCACTTTTAGTTGCAGGGTACGTGGAGGCCGGCCAATCCGTGGCAACGCACAGCAAAATACATAGCTGTAGTCTTTAGTAGCGGTATTATATTGCTGCACTCAGTGTGCCACTGCAGCTGTGATTCCTCCATAGTTCAGCTCTCTGGCTTGGAAACGGCTCCTTTCAAGTGCTAATTAATTACTATAGTGTATCTTACTGTAATGTATTGTTACTGTAATTATCACTGTAATGTTATCTTACTATAATATGCTGACACAAAAAGGCTATAACACCTGTGCATCAAGATGCCACTGTGGTTAAGGTAGAGCAAAACCTTACTTGAAAGCTATAGAGTTTAATGAATCATCTCCACTTCTCTCAAATGGAGAGGCATAATGAGATTTTAAAAAGGTGGTTTGTTAGGTGCTGACCAGACTCGTAAACAGGATAAACTACTTCTGTCAAGCCTATCATTTTATTTTCAAGACCCTAGCTCAAATAAACTGTGAAGATAGGGAAATAATCCTTACTGTAATATTAAGCAGAAGCAGCCACAAGTCATGCTTATAAAGAAGCATTATGAATGCGATTCACTGGCATAAGGGTTTGGAATCTTTGTCTCCTCTGTTAGGCAGAGCAGTGACATAGCAAACAGCTACCTCAGAAGATTAAAAAAAAACCTACAAGGAGATACTTGCATCCTAAGTTGAATTGTGTGGGGAAAAGTGTTGATTATCTGTCTAGTGGACAGCAGCAACCTTGAAACATATGGTTACAGCCATTTTTCTGTGTTAGAATAGGATTACTTAAAGCTTGGTAGCATGTTCTTTTTGGAGGATATGTAACTATTTAGTCTGATACTACAAAGTAATGCTTGTCTTTAAATAAAGCCAAGCAATCAATAATATCATAGGACATTAAGAATTGTTTGAAGAGTAGCACTGCGTTGCCAGACTCTTGATCAGTTTGGTAATTGTGCACACCTATGTTAGGATTCTGAGGGTGGAATTTCTTCTCTCTGCCCCTCCCCTCCTTCCCCCCCTTTTTTTTTTTCCCTAGTTCTCTTGCTCTTCTACCTACAGTCTGTTCCAAGGATTTATAATTCCTTAAATCAATGAAAAGGTAGGTTAGTTTAGCTAGTGTTGTATCAGAGGGGAAAAGGGAAAATGCAAGGCTTATCTTGTTTTATGATAGCACTGTTGATAATAGTGTTACATAAAAAAATAATTTCTCCTTATATTTCTAGTAGGGCATTGGCAGGAGGTAGGACTAAAATATTTATTGGGCTTTAATGTTTAAAATCTCATTAAATAGAAGATGTTGTGCTGTCTGCTCTGGAGTCAGTACAGGAAAGTCATGGACCTGTTGGAGAGGGTCCAGAGGAGGCCACAGAAGTATTGGAGGATTGGAGCACTTCTGCTATGAGGAAAGGCTGAGAAACTTGTGCTTGTTCAGCCTGGAGAAGACTCTGGGGAGACCTTATTGCAGCCTTTCAGTACTTAAGAGGGGCTTACAAGAAACAT
>JASSUY010014753.1:0-34293 GCA_032466535.1 Forpus xanthops | reverse complement strand
CTAAAAATCCAAAACACAGTGCTACACCAGCTACTGCTTAAAGAAAAATGACTGCTGCTGCTGAACCCATGACACAAAGGTAAAGCGGTCCCTACATGACAGTGATTAAGACAATGCCTTTCAGTCTTCATACTCCCACAGCAGTGGTATACTCTTATTAGCTGCTAAGTAGAAGTGATTTTAATCTGGAATAGATGGGACTCAGAAGTCCCTTCTGACTTTAGTAATGTTACTTCAAAATTAGTCAAGTAAGGTTTATTTGCAGTGTCATGTAAAATAACAGTGAGCAATTTATGACCCAAGTCAATTGTGATCTATAATCCTTTAATTGGTGGGAAGTTTGGCAGGGAGAGATAGAATCTCCAGTAGAAAGCAATGAACCTTTTATAGGTGCTCAGCAGATTATTATCATTACTAAATAATGTGAGCTACTCCAGGATCCCTCTTATCTTCGTATCATGCATGAGCCCTAAGTCAGTCTGCAGATCTCCTACTCTTTAAGGTAAAATGCTTCCTGCTAGTCCTTCTGATGGTCTTTATTCAAATGGTAGTAGATTTGTTATTGTGTTTTCCAACAAACATTGACAAACTGCCAGGCATCCTTTCAAGAATTAGAGTGATTTTTTAATGGAACCAAAGTTTGAGCTGATTTTGCTTTACAAGGATATTTAAACTTTCTTTGGTTTAAGCTATCTTCTAAGAAATGCAGGAATTAATTCAGGTCACATTTTTAACTCATAACTATCATTTAGAGACCCACACCTCATACATGAAATAAAAGCAGCAGATATTTTGAAGGCAGTGTGCCTTTGACTAAGGAACAATCGGAAGTTGGCTTAATGTGCCTCACTGGCAATTGAAATGCTTGCAGACCTGGGCTGTCTTGCAAATGTGAAACTAGCTAACAATTTTCATGCTGTGTTACATCCTAGCTTGATTTATTGTATTTCAGCATTATATATCACTGTAGAGGATTTGGAGTTATAAACCAATGTGCAATGTTTTGAAATTATTTGAAAAGCAGGGATTTTACAGTAAAAACATGTTTCCTTCTGTCACATAGTATTACACAGTATGAAAATGTGAAGCACATCGATTTTGAAAAAATAGTGGAGTATTTTCTGCCACACAGGCATATGTTTGTTTTCCAGGTAGAGCAGAGCCTTAGACTGCCTTTGAGTGATATTTGCCTCAGGCATTTCTCATGTTATTGTCAACTGTTTGACAGTGAATTCTACAATGCCAGCATGTCATGAAAGATTATAAATATCATAACTGCTTACAATTTTTATATCCTTTCTTTTACATTTGTAAGGCATTATTGAATTTATTATAGGTTGTGAACTGAAAAGCAATGACTAAAGCAGATATTAACAAAACCTAAGTGTAAATCCTAATTTTTGATCTAAAACGTTTCTGGAACTTAACACAACCAATCTTAGAGTTGAAAGCATTAACAGCATGTCTGGTTTAAAAATAGCAGGAAGATAAAACAAATGACAATTTTTTTCTTTAACAGTCTTCAAACAGACAGGAAAATTTCTGATGTCCTTTCATACTAAGAAAATTTTGTTGAAAACATATGTTTATTTATAAAGACACAACAAAACAAATTAGTCTTAAATTTATATTACCTGCACGTTTTGACTTACACTTGAAAGATCACTGCTAATTATTTTTCCAGGTTAGAAAAACAAATTATGTGTTGAAGATGATTCGGATAATCTGATATAGACTGTTAACTGTTCCTTTAAAAAGACTTCAAATTTGGGAAAGGAAGAATTTCCTTTATGTTTCCAATCAATCTGAAAGTAAATAGCTTGCTTTGGTAGATGTTATGAGTATATGGTGAAGCTCTCCAGTTTTATATAGTTTAAGTGAAGCATAGTTTCAAATACAGTGTAATATTTTGAATATAATTATAAAATTGTGCAATGTAGTATCGAAAGAAAGAAAATATAATTTTGAGTAAATTATTTGGTACTACCTTGAAGTTATAATCTTAAAAGACAAGCTAACTGATTTACATATTGTGCTGCACATGAACTAGAGGGTTTATCTGACAGAACACTTAAGGAATTTATATTTTATTTATGATTATTTAACATCTTTACCTTCTAGAAAAATAAATTCAGAAAACAGAAAGCTATGGTTTGGGATTTTTTTTTGTTTTGTTTTGTGTGGGTTTTTTTTCTAATTGAGATAGTGAAAATATTGGCTAAAACAAAAAAAAATACAAAATTACAATGAAGAAAGAAGAATAAGAGAGACAAAGCTGTGAATGACATTGAATCTTTATTTGAAGCACCAGTATTCAAATTAAAGAGAAAATTGGAAAACATGTAGACTAAAGGAGAATAACAGATGACGTTTCACTGGAAATTCAACTATAAGTTTGTACTTGGGCTTGCACCACATAATCAATAGTGTTCCTCAAAAACTAGCAATAAAAATCTTTTGGATACAATATTGTGGTAAATACAGCTAAAATTACTGCCATGAATCCTATGAATGTTGTAAACAGAATAATAGGATAAATCAAAAGGAACCAAGAAATAGATGGCAACATCATCAGGAATTCCCGTACAGAGATAATGAGGGTAGACAGGAAAGCGACATGAGTAGCCCAATATTTATAATTAATTGATAAATAAAGTTACTGCTTAATACTTCTACCATGATTCCATACATTCTAATGCTATTTTGCACTCCATGAAGACATTTTTATCCTACCAAACTGTTTGCCAGAGAAGAGGCTCCATTATGACATGGACACCTAATAGACAGTGGAAGACTAGTGTCCTGGATTCAGCTGTAGCAGTTATTTTTCTCTTTCTTAGTAGCTGGTGCAGTGCTGTGTTTTTTGGCTTTCAGCCTGGGAACAGCACTGATAGCGCCAATGTTTTTAGTTGCTGCTCAGTAATGTTTACTCTGACCAAGGACTTTCTGAGTTTCATGCTCTGCTAGGGAGGAGGGAAAACCAGGATGAAGCAGAAACAGGACACCTGACCCAAACCAACCAAAGAGGTGTTCCATACCACAGCACATCCTGCCCAGGATATAAATAGGAGGCAATTACCCGGAAGGATTATATCATTGTTCAGTCAGGCTGAGTATCTGTTGGCAGGTGGTGAGCAGTTGTATTTTCTTCCCTTATTTCCCATATCATTATTAGTTATAAGTTATTATTATTATATCTTTAAAGTTATAAAAATATTAAAGTTATAAGTTACTAACAAAAGTTATTAACTCAACTTATAAAGTTATTATCATTATAAGTTATTTCCCTTATCATTATAATTGTTGATGATAGCAGTAGCGGCTTGTGTTATACCTTAGTTACTGGACTGTTCTTATCTCAGCCCATGGGAGTTACATTCTTTCTATTCTCCTCCCCATCCCACTGGGAGCTGGGGAAGAAGGGGTGGAGTGAGAGAGTAGCTGTATGGTACTGAGTTTCCAGCTGGGCTTAAACCATGACAAATAGAAACTCAGAAATTAATGACATTTAGAATATTAAGATACATTTCTGGAAATAAAGATATTGAAATAAAAAAAAAAAAAGACTGTATAGAAATCTTTTATGAGTGACAGATGCCTTTGGAGGTCGTGAAGACTCAGAAAGAAAACTGTCATGTATTTAGAACATCTGCATACAGACTTCGGAGAGTTGGAGGTAGGCAGCAAGATTATTATGAAGGTGGAACTGATGAATGATCAGATTAATACCATACAAATAGCTAGGTATGTGTATAATACTTTTAGGTGATTTTAAAAATCCAGTTTCACAGACCTAATCAGCATTTCAAACTTTAATCAGAGGAAGGGCTTGTCCCTGATTCCGTTTACTCAAGAAGGCTCATTACAGAGCTTGATTGTAATATTAGAATTACCACTGAGCTGTACCACACAAAAATCTGAAGTGTCTTGTCTTCTAGAGGAAGAAATGAGCTTGTGATTTCACTAATGAATATTGTTAACAATTGTTTTAATAACAAGTGGGTTCTGCACTAAAAATATAAACATGGATGGGGAAAATTTTCATGTTATAAGTAAATTTCATTAAATTATACTCACTCTCAAACATAATTTTAAACAATTTTAATATATATTTAAATATATTAAGTGTTCTGAAGGATGCTAACCAGAAAGACTTCAATATCACTGTGCTATTTTGTTAATACAAGGTCCACTTATTCTTTTGGCAACTTGGTAAGGGTGTAACTAGCTTGATATTTACACATTCTTCACACAAGCTGTACAGAAAACTCTGATGGTTTTACTTAATATTTTCTGTGTGTTTTGTTCTATGCCTTATGCAATATAACAAAAAAGGATTCATAGAAATGAGAAAAGATTCCTCTCTCCTTGTCAAATGATGCAATAAGTGAAACAGCTAACTTCTTACATTCCAACTTCAATTCCGTTGCACCATAATGTCTCAATTGGATAGAAAGAATAGACAATGGTTTAAATAATTTTCTTCACTACAACCTGAGTGCTGGTGTGTAGTGTGTGGCTGGGATGGAATAGGAACCCTCATAGTGCTATGCTTTATATTTGTAGCCAGAATAGTGTTGATATTGCATCCATGCTTTGGCTACTCCAGAGCAATGCTCACACAGCATCAAGGATGTCTCCACAAAGACTCCCAACCACTGCTCCCAAGTCCAGAAGGCTAGTAGGGATCAAGAGCTTGTGAGGAGACATAGCCAAGACTGCTGACCTGAGTCAACCAAAAGGATATTCCATATCATATGATGTGGTGCTCTGCAATAAAAGCTAAGAGGAAGGAGAAGAGATTTATCTGTTATTAAGATGTTTGTCCTTAGAAGCAACTTCTACAAGTACTGAGGCCATACTTCTCAGGAAGTGGCTAGACATCACCCTTTGGAAGTAAAAAATAAATCTTTTTTTCCCTTTGCTTTCACATGTAGCCTTTGTTTTTTCTTCTTTAAACTGCTTTTCTCTTGACCCATGAATTTTTCATCTTATTTTCTCCTCCTGTCCTGCTGAAGAGGGAAGTCATAGAGTGACTCGGCACCTAGGGTGCCAGTCAAGCACAGCCCACCATAGTACTTTTTGGTGTCCAAGATTGAGCACTTGAAGAATTTAAGAAAAATAATTGTGAGAGGTAACTTGTAAAATATGGACTAAACATTGGTAGAGAGCAGAATAATTGTGGGGATATTTTTTTTCTCATAATTGTGATAAAGGAACAAGAGGTGGAGTATGTGCAACTTGTCCAACTTTGTCAGTGTATCACAATATTTTTTTTTACTTTGGTGTAGTCAATTATTTTTGACTGATTGTATTGGGTTTATGTGGCAAGGCTTTTAACAGCACAGAGGCTGCAGGGGTGAGAGTATACCAGACGCTCTCCCCATGTCAGACTGAGTCAGTTCCACATGGCTCCAAGATGGACACGCTGCCAGTCAAAGCTGAGCCAATCAGTGATGGTGGTAGGACCTCTGGGATAATATATTGAGAAAGGATAAACATATTTTACAACAGTAGCTGGGAGAGAAGAGTAAGAATACGTGAGAGAAATAGCTCTGCAGACACCAAGGTCAGTGAAGGAGGGGGAGGAGGATCTGAATGAATGGATCTGGATCAGGGATTCCCCTGCAGCGCATGGAAGACCCCAAGTTGGAGCAGGTGCATGTGCCTAAAGGCATCTGTGACCTCATGGAGAGACCATGAGGCAGTAGGTTTTCTGGCAGGATCTTTAAATCCATTGGGGACCCACACTTGAGCAGTCTGCTCCTTGAAGGAGCATATTCCATGGCAAGAATACAGGTTGGAGCAGTTCTTGAAGAACTGCAGCCTGTGGGAAGGCCTCACATTGGAGAAGTTTGAGGAGGACTGTATCCCATGGGAGGGACCTCATACTGAAGCATCGGAAGAGCATGAAGATGAAGGATTGTCAGGGAAAATGTGCAATGAACTTATCACAACCCCTCTTCCCCTGCACTTTTCAGGGGAGGAGGAGGAGGTAGATGAGTCAGGAGTGAAGTTGATCCTAGGAAGAAGGGAGTGAGGGGAACATGGTTTTAGTTTAATTCTTTTCACCATCAAAAATAAAATTACACCAATGCTGTCTTAACTACACTACCCCACGGCTGCTAATTTTATATATTCTTGGATGAAAAAATTGTGGCTGTCTATATGCAAATGCTAACAGTGCACGTTCCAGAAAACAGTGAGGGTATAAGAATAAATGAGAAGTGTTTCTCACAGTTTGTGATTTCATGCGCTGAACCAGATCTTCACCTGATGTAAAGGCGAAGTGGAGATCTTTGGACTTCTCTGATTTAGGATTCATATAGGCATCCCTTAATCACATCAGTGGTTCATTACCAGCTAAAAGACCAAACTGCATGACAAGTCAATCTATTTTTCACACTTATTTTAACATGTTGGCAAATGCAGTCTTATAAATTTAGTAGATGCTTCAGAATTCAAAAAAAGCATCCTCAGCTTTCCACAGAAAATATAGCAAAAATGCATACTTGTCTCAATAATGCATCCGAGAAGGTTTTTAAGAAGTAGGCTATAATATCACTGTATTATAAGAGCAAAAAAAATGATGTGAAGGAATTAGCAACAAATATCTCTGTGTTAAGAAGTCATCCCTGTCAGCGAGAGCCAGCAGAGAGGTTCAGGTTGCAACTATGGAAACTGAAACTATGGCTGTGGTGGGGATGTGGGGTGCCACTGATGGAGCCCATGGTGAGGTCTGAGTTCAGTGCCAAGGTAGAAACCTGCAGCAAGCCCATGGCGTTCCACTCAGGAGAGCTATGAGGGCCATTATTCACACAGAAATGATTTCCAAGTTCTAAATATTGCGCAGGAACGATGCCTGAATATTCCATTTGGACTGCAATTCTAAAAGCCTTATTAAAAGACTATGTTTATTAGTCTAATAGCATACATTAGCCTGATGGCATACATTTTAGGTAGTATCATTTTGAATGCTATATCTGATTTAAAACATTTGGAATTGTATATGAAATCAAAAGTTCTTAAGTGGTTGAGAACATAGCAATTCTGCAAATGTGGCATTGTTCACTATCATAGCACTCAGTGAATGTCACAGAGAATTCACAGCACCTATAATTTATGTTATCTGCAGTGCAATATTTCATCATTGTAGCCTGTAATTTCCAGTTGCAGTGGTTAATATTTCCTTTTGCCTTTTGTTCAACACTAGATGTAAGGCTCTATCTCAAAAGAATATGTTAGTCTTTAAACAGATGCAAAAAAAAAAAACAACCAAGTAAACAAACAAACAAGCCTTAAACAAGATAAGGTACTTGCTTCACATTGGTTTATTCTTTCAATTAATTTTCAATGGACTCCTGATGTTTCAGACTGGATAAGCATTACAACTGCTGTAGCAAAGTGTAATTTCACCCATATAAGTAGGGTCTCAAAGGTTTACAATAGTAAAGATTTAGCTCAATTTTGGTCATGTTTCTGTCACTGCAAGCTTGCAAGCTCCCATATTCTTTAGAAATACTTGAACTCACTTTTTCATGGACTTTTATTATTCAGCATTTTGTCAGTCTATATTGCTTTACAATCCATTGAACCTAGTGTTCCTAGCTGTCCTACTTCAGTATGCATTAAATGACTAGAAAGATTATTTGGGAACAAAGATTCTTTGACACCATGTGTTTCATCATCAACATAAATTCCATTTACTATTTTTGTTTCCAAATATGAACCTGAAATTTGTCATCTCCTATTCCCAGCCTTGCTTCTTTTATCTACTGATTGTCACTGAGGCAGATGAAAACAGCTGCAGGAAGCGTAGGAGGGTAAGCTAGTAGAGATGGAGTCATAAATTGAGGCAATGTTTGGAAAGTTGTTTATAATTTTTTAAAAGGTGGACAAACTGAGTTAAAAACAAACATATTTATCATCATTAAAAACTCACTTTTGGAATTAAAATCAGAATTCAGATCATCCTAGTCTCTGATCTTGATAACTTCTAAACAGAGTTATCTAGGTTTTCAAAAGAAGAGTAGAAATTACACAGGAAAAATATAACTGATTGTCATGGGTCCAGTAGTAGCAGTCATTTTTCTCCTTCTTAGTAGCGGGTGTAGTGATGTGTTTTTGACTCTCAACCTGGGAACAATGCTGATAACACCAGTGCTTTCAGTTACTGCTTAGTGATGTTTTGATCTGACCAAGGACTTTCTGAGTCACATGCTCTGCCAGGGAGGAGGAGGAAGCCAGGAGAAAGCAGAAGCAGGGCACCTGACCCAAAGAGACCAAAGAGGTATTCCATACCGCAGCACATCATGCCCAGGATGTAAAAAACTAGGAGCAGAGACCCAGAAGGGTGTGGGCTCACTGCGTGGTTGGGCTTGGTATCGGATAGTGAGCAGTTGTATTCTCTTTCTTTGCATTTCTCTTGTCATTATTATTATTGGTGGTAGCAGTAGTGAACTGTGTTATACCTTAGTTACTGAGCTGTTCTTATCTCAACCTGTAAGAGTTGCATTCTTTCGATTCTTCCCCAAATTTCCCACCCCCCACCCCCAACCCCTGTCAGAGTCGGGGGAAGAAAGAGAGGAGAGTGAGTGAGTGGGCTGCTTGATTTAGGGCTTAAACCACAACACTGATGTAAAAGACTTTTGCCTTTTCCCCCTTCTTTCTTGGCAAATCATTTCAGAAGTGGCAAAAGGAGGCAGGGAGTAGTCATATTTCTGTTTTTACCTGTGAAGACAGATGATTCAGTAATTAGTACTCTGTCATCTCAAAACAATGTACATAAGGTAAGAGAAATGGCAAAGAGAGGAAAGTAACATCTTACACAGAATACAGATGGAAATACAGCATGAATAATAGCATGCTTCATTTTCTCTTGCTATCTATGCTTCTGTTAAAATAAAGATGTCAGACTTACCACAGCCTCTTCACTCTTCTGTCTTGCACTTCTGGCAGCTACCAGCCACCATTAACACCAGTGTATTAAATGAAAAGCTGTGAGAAGTTTTATTAAAGAAAAAAAATTTAAGTTGTTGAAAGAGACAAAGAAAGCAGTGACATCACAAAGTGAAAGAAGAGATCATAGTACAGAGCATCCTAGCTAAAAGAGCCCACTGGAATCACTCACTGATTCAAACAGCAGCTTCCTTTTACTTCCCAGGTACACCAGCAGCCTGAAAGAGCTAGAGGAATTTGTGAGTTCTCTGTGAGGGCACAGTATGAGGTGCAGAGATAGTGAAGGTAGGACAGGGAGCTGGAAATAAAAGGAATGTTACAGAGGTAACATGTTCTAGGCATCAAAAAAAACATTCCGTCATAACTTAGAATATGGCACTTCAGGACTGTGATTTTCAAAGTAAGGCATGTGACTAAGAGACTATATGATTAGAGAAATCTCAGCCCACTTTATTTGCAAAGATACTTTTGTAAAATTTTTTTTAGCTATTAGTAAAATAAAACATGTAGACCCTGTCTACATTTCTCCCTGTTATCTCATTGTAATTTGAAATAACAGTCTTATTGTCTTGGCCCATGTATATTGTGGCACCGTCTGTCAGACTGATAAACTAATGCCCCTGTACTCAGTATGAAAGAGCCAAGGAAAACACATAAGACAAAGCATAACAGCAATCAGTTTGTAGAAAGGCTATGACTAAGTTCCTGTCTTTACAGCGATAATTTAAGAATCTTATTTACATGTCATAATTTCCTTCTTAGGAGCCTATTTTTATACTTTGATAAAAAAAAAAAAAAAAAAGGAAGTATGATTCCTCTTCCAAAGAACAGCT
This sequence comes from Forpus xanthops, assembly GCA_032466535.1. Taxonomy (NCBI): domain Eukaryota; kingdom Metazoa; phylum Chordata; class Aves; order Psittaciformes; family Psittacidae; genus Forpus; species Forpus xanthops. The sequence goes on along the minus strand of JASSUY010014753.1, from coordinate 24,502 downwards.
TCTTTAATAGGAAGCTAAGAATGAATATATGTTACAAATATTTATATATTGAAGGTACTGATTACTCAAGTTACTAGTTGTCCCATTATCCTCTATGGCTATAAAAATATTCACATCCAGTCACATGCCCATGAGTTTGAGAGTTAACAATAAGTTTGTGAGGGAGGGGAAAAGGAAGATTTGGATGTATACAATATGGATAGTCAAACCATATTTCTGCCCTATCATGAATCCCCACAATGCTACTGTCATGAATAATACATATCCTATCTGAATCCAGACTAGATGTAGAGTTTTTTGCCTGTCGGGAAAAGAAACGGTACTGAGCCAAGCCATAGTCTCTGAAAATAGATTCTCTTTTTCCAAGTAGAAAAAAAAGTGTGTTTATCTTACTCAAAGGCAGGTTTTACATTTAAAATAAATAGATTGTGACTATAAAAATATTCTAGGAAAGTTATAAATTAGTTTGAAAACAGAGACTTGTGCCAAATGTGTCTTAGGATAAATTACTATTTTGATAACTTCTTTAAGTGGAGCATTTCAATGTCAGTGTGTTCCCTTTTGAAAAGGAACAGAACATTTTGATTGCTCAATTTGAAATAATTTGACTACATGAAATGCAATTCACATTATACAAAAGATCATAAGTAAACATAATTAATGACCTTTTACCTATATGATCCTTTTTTTATTAGTAATAATTTTGCATACATTTGGTAAGTTCCAATAAACTTTATGGGGGGTTTACAGTATACAGAGGAAAAAAAAAAAAAAAAAAGTCTTAGCATTTTATAAAAACAACAAAGCTATTTTCTGTTTCAAATACATAAAAAAATGCTGTCACAATAACTTAAATCAATTGTTTACAGCTCTCACACTTTACAGCGTTCAAGGTACACCATTGAGATTAGTCAGTTGCCCAAGCCATTGGTCAGAGAATAAGTAACATCAGCTTCCAGGAGCTACCCAGCAAAACAAAAACACTAAAATAAAAATACCTCCTCAGGGAGTAAGAGTGCTGGCACAAAATCTATCCCGGGGCAATCAACTGCATAAATATAGCTAAACATGTGCCATCTGTGGTAGAGTTTGTCCAGCAAAATCAGCAGCATTTCTCTTACAAACCATGCAATTGCTTTGGGATGCAACTATAGGCAAGTAAATTCAGGATATCTGAAGCTATTGCCAGCCTGTTATCTGTAAATGTCTGAAGCAGTGACTGCATTTTGTGTGGTGGGGATTACTGCAGAAGCAATAACACAGAGAAGCCTTTCAATGATTATTCCAGTGTCCAAGTGACCTGAACAGATGGTTGTGCAGCCGCTGCGTACATCAGCTGACACCTTTATTACCCTAATAAGTAACAGGAAGAAACACCAACAGATTTCTATCTTGTTAACACAGTGGGATGTGCAGGCTACAGAGGAACACTGCTAAGTGCCAAAGGTATCAAACTAGATGGATCCACCAGGAGTGCAGGAACTGATATGCCTGTTTGCTGTAAGAGCCTTGCTTTTCATTGCATAGCTACTTGATACTAAAGGCCTGTGCTTTTCTCCTAGCATGTTTACTGATCCACAACATTTCTTTCAATGTATCTCTCTTACTTGAAAGCAGCCTTGATTTTTAACACATAGGAGACACTTGTTCTCTAGTGTACTACCTCTCTTTGTACTGTTTGAATTTTTTTCTTTATTTTTCTTTGCTTTTGCAGGATTATATAGTACATAAAGCTCAACCACGGGTCACAGAAGTTGTGGGAAACAGAGTACTCACTGCTTGAATAGGATCTGTTCTTTGAATTACACCAAAACCAAGGATGGTGGATTTGTGCACATGTATACACGTAGCTCCACCACAAGCTGCTACTGGCTCAGGGAGTGCTGGCAAGCAGTTAGGAGAGATGGCTCCCAGGGGAGGGGGGAACAGCAGTCCTTTGAGTCACTCTGTATGTAGGGTTACCTGCACCTCCCTCATGGTGTCCAAGGCTGCAGCTCACTGGGGAGACAAGGGAGAGATACACCCCCAGAGCCATGAGCAAGACATTAGGTTGAGAGGTCTGCACGCCCCAGAGGCACTGCACTCCTCTTTGTGATCACAAAGCCAGGGGGAAGGCTTGAGCTTTTTAGCAGAGCCCTTTAGACTCTGCCACTAAGAGGATTTTCTGTATCAGTTAGATAATTCAGGGTTTTAGGCTGTTAAAGATTTAACTGGATTAACTGTAGATTCATAACTCTATATGGCATGTTCCTTGGAAAAAGAACAAGATTTGAGGTATAATGGCTGCCTTTTGGGACTGCATTGAGTGTTACAGTGATCAGTTAGAACCAGCCCATAGGTACCCCAGAGGAACAGAAACTCTGGAATACCTGTGGTGGGGAAGCTCGGTCCTTAATTAACCTCTTTGTCTTAACAAAACAACTTCTATTGGTTTGCATTACCTGATAAATCACCTCTTTGTCATAACAAAGAAACTTCTATTGGTTTGCATTACCTGTTCCCGCAAAAGATAGCCCCTATTGGGTAGGCTGAAGCACAGCAGCCTCCTAAAACTAATAAAATGTATTTGGCTTAATACACGGCCTTGCCCACTTAGAAGCACCAATGTAAAAGGTTTTAGGAGAAGAAGATACAAGCAGATTTCCCCAGACGGTCTCTACAAAAAACCGCAAGTAAAGCTACATTCATACTGTCTAGATCATGCTTACCTTCTGTCTGAAGGCAATCAGCAATCTATGTGACTATTTTGACATACTGCCTTTCCAGCATTCATGCTTATAGAAATGATGCAACAAGTACGAAAGAATATGTAAATTCTGGCAATGTATGTGTCTAAAATGTTCTAGATTCCTATTTTGTGATTTACCACATTTTTTTCAAGTCTATTCAAAGCTAATAGAGTCAGACAAATTCCAACATGCTGCTGCTTTCTGCTCAGCTAAAAAGCAGATTCAGCAGAGCCTGTGGCAGTGTTTGCTTTCTTCCGTCACATTGTCAGTATCTCAGATCTGAAGGTGCATCACTGAAGACATCTTTTTTCTGACACTTCAGTCAAAAGGCAGTTTTATTATTGCTTTTCTTTTTTATTGCTATTAAAATAGAAGCAGCAGTAATGATAATATAAGGAAAAAAATTCTGTCTGCTGTGAAAGTAAGATTTCCCTCACAGGCAAAACCTGCCCCAAAGGAGTTCCAACCACTGAAACTGTGCTAAAATTACTCTGCTCATCAAGGGGGAATATTTAGTGCTTTTAACAATAAAACTGTATTCCAAAAATAAGGATTTATAGGCATATCTAATTTTATGTTATATATTTTATGAATGAGAAACACCAGCATTGTCATCAGCAGTGATAATGCTGTAGATAAAATTTGCCTTAAAAAAATAAATATCTATCTGACCCATAAAACTGACTATAATCGAAATTACTATTGTGAAGCATAGCATGCTGCAGCGTATACATCTGATAGGCATAATGCTGACATCTCCCTGGCCCTAGATGGCACTGTTTGAGTGAAGTGGGCCTAGGAAGCCTCCTGCATTGTCATGATACGCAAAAAAGCAGAACATTCTAAAAAAATGAGTAACAACCCTGATACTATTTATTACTAAAAAAAAAAAAAAAAAACAAAAAACAAAAAACCAGAACAGTACTGACAGATTTCATTTCCAATATATTATACCACGTCTTCATGACTGCTCCTCCTTAAAAAGCAAACTTTGGGTCTAGATTTAACTTTCATTCATTATTTGTTTTTACTGAAGCACATGTTATGTTTACAAATTGCAACAGCTATGCTTTTATTTCTGCTATTGCTAGCATAGTCACACTTGTGGGGCTTGCTGACATAAGTACTTGATTTTCCATAACAGCATACAAGGTCTTCATTTTTGCAGTATTGCTCAAATGAGAAAATCTCTTCTACAAGTTCTGCAATGATATTCCTCTGAATGTATTTCTATATACCATCAGGATGTGTTCCTTTCTTTTCAGGAAGATAATTAAAAGTAAAGATTTTATACCACCAAAAAGTATCCACAGAAATACATTGAGTGTGGTTTTTTGTCATTATTCCCATTAGAGAAACATTTCCAGTGTTATAAAACACTCTTTCTCGGCAGAATCCAATTTACTTCCACATGGCTGACACATAGAATGGAGACCTGTATGCTTCTGGAGAGTGAGCATTAGGATGTCTCAGATGAGCTGGGAAACTATGCGTAGGTGACTGAATCAGGTCCTTAGGTGGTTGGTAACTGGCATTGGTCTCTAAGACTCCCTGATCATGCTATTTGGATTTCCAGGGCACAGTTCCTTTCCTAAACATCAGCAAGCCATTTGAACAAAATAATACTGTATCCAGGTGTCAAGTACTATTCAAGCTTTCAAATATCTTCGCAAGGTTTGAAAGTAGTGTGTGGTAGACCTCAAGGGAGGTCTGAGGAAGAGAGAAAGCAATCATAATAAAGGCCAGTCTTTTTTTTCCACCGGCTGCAAATTGACAAATCTCTGTTTTGGAGGCACTGTTAGAAGTCAGATGAAGCATTTGAAGTGAGATAAAAGTAATACATCATATAAATAAAAATGAAACTCTCAGCATCTGATAAAAGATGTCTGCAGTGCAACATTTCCCAGTCACAATTAATTCTGTTAATGGAAAAGGAGAACATACCTAAAAACCTTTAGGCCTTCAGTTGACCACAGAATATAAACATGGATTTATTCATGATGGAAAAACTCTGGCATATGCAATATTAATTTTCTCCCCAGAAAAGCATGATTTTTAATGCGAAAGAAAGGCAGAGAGCAGCTGTAAGATTGTTTAACATTCCAAACTGACTTGCCTACTTCTGAATATCTGTTCTAAGTGAATATTTAATAGTGCAGCTGGCATTGTTACTGATTGAAGAACTCCACTTATCGTACTGAGCATCTTACTTTCCTAGAAAAGTATTTCACAGCTTCCTTCTCAATTTATCCATCATCCTAGCTCAAATTTCTTGGTTTTTTTTCTCTTTTTGCTTTATTTAGTTTTCCTTCCTGTCCCTCCCTTCCCCTTCACCTCCCCTTGTCTTCCTCCTACTATCCTCTCGTTCTTCTTTCCCTTTTCCCTCTGACCCTCTCCCTCTTCCTTTTCACTCTCTTCTTTTAATTTTTAACAGGTCTGAATATTTATTTTCCCAATAGCAAAACAAAAAGCATGGGAAGTACACTTAAGTAAATTATAACCATTACTCTATAGAAAACTTTCTAATAAGAGAAGAAGCCATGTACAGTGTTTTTGGGACACAGATATAATCATTTGTGTGCAGACCGAGCTTCATTTTTAGAACAAAATCTGAAGTAATAGTTACTGTAGACACAGACTGCACTAAAACCTTTTAATTTTTCTATTCTTTTTGCATAATATATTGGTTTAGTACAGTACATTTTACTTCAATATCATTTCATGCACTAGAATATTATATTAAACATGCATATAGAATATATTAAAATTTTAATAATAAATGCATCAAAAAAAATTACAAAAATTAGTTAAGGTATTGTATTTAAATGTAAAACAGGCAAACATTTCTACTATAAATAAGGAGTAACAAAAACATTCTCCTCCCAAGAGAAAATAGTAAAAATGCTTTTATGTTATCACCTACATTTCAAACATGATTGCTAAAAGGGCAGAGTCTTCACAGGGGACTTGAGTTATCTCCTGCAAAATTTGCTTTGCACAGCTTCTGTATTGTATTTTGTTCTGTGCAATAGTACAATAACAGGCACAATAGGTCTTTGATTTTATGTGTGTTCCTAGGAGCTACCTTTCAAATAGTCTTAATGATTATTAAAAACTTCTTAACCTTAGTATAAAAAAGATACATTTACAGACAGTCTACCCATCAACACAGATAATAGTTGTCTTTTGTGTAGTGGAGTCATAGGATGTAAAAAGCAAGATCAATTGCTATTTTGCTATGAATTATTTTAAGCAGGTCTTGCCTTTCCAAACCCTGCTGGCTGTACTTTTCATTTGCGCAAGAACAGTTTCATTTCAGTACTGGAGGTTTATTTAGTGCAAATTCAGAATCTGAATGATGGTTAGAATCTACCAATTAATCAGAATGGAAATATAAAAAAAAAAAAAAAATGTGTGCAACCTTCTTTCATGGATACCTTTTCTCTTTATATAGTTTTTTGGCTTCTTAATTTTGCTTAATTTGTGTGTGTGTATATGGGGGTATTTTTGGGGTGAACTTTATGAACCATCTTAATTGGAGAATTAATTCTAGTACCTGTGGAGAGGAAAAATAGGACTTCTTTTATGACAGAAGTGGAATATCAGTTATGACTTTTCTCTAAACTACATAGCTATGTGCTTTTGAATGCAGAATTCTGATCTAAAATCCATTTGTTACATTACTTGATCTATGCTTCAATTAGTATAACAATACCAAATGCTTCACTTTCTCAGAGGCAAAAGATTTCAGTGACAAAACTGTATTTTGCCTCAGGGTGGGACTAGAATGCAAACAATTTACGTTTCATATTTTCTTGTATTACTGTTTTGTTTTATTTTTTCTTTTGGTCATGTTTGTGGGTGTAATTTCTATAGTCACATTGAAAAAACAACAGTGTAACAAAATAAATCTTTTTTTTTTTCTTTTGCATATGTAGGAGGAATTTCCATTGCACTTTAGGAAGTTATTTCGTATAACAGTTTAATATTAGAAAGTAGAATAACAAAATAAAGGAATCATAGTCTGCTTTTTCTAGCTAATAAACTCAGTAAATGAGAACTCTCCACTGCAATCTATTTTAAACTATTTTATTTTGCAACTCGCTGCTTCCAGCCTATCAGCTTTCATGTCTGAGCCCTTTTCAGAGCGTACACTGTAATGTCATTTAAGACAGAATCTGTTAAAATAAATAGACAACCTTTTTTTTTTTTTGTCTGTTTTTGTTTTTCTTTCTTACATGGTAAACCTCTTTGAAATTCCTCAAAGTTAGACTGACTATCCAACCCATTTCTTAGTGAAATATTCTGAAGCCTGGATTTTTGGCTCATAGAAAAGTAGTGAATATAGCTGAGATAGAAAAATACTGGCACATAGAGAAATACTAAAGTAGCCCATGGTCACAAAACCTTTTTCTTGCAGATTTAGATGAAAGTTGGATTTCCCTTCTATGCAATTTCAATAATTGAGTAGTTGTCCTGGTTTCAGCTGCAATAGTCGATTTTCTTCCTAGTGGCTGGTGCAGTGCTGTGTTTAGGCTTTAGTCTGAGAACAATGCTGATAACACACTAACAGTTTAGTTGTTGCTAAGTAGCACTTACTCTGATCAAGGACTTTTTCTTCTCTCATGCTCTCAGTGAGAAGGGGCACAAGAAGCCAGGAGAGAGCAGAGACAGGACACCTGACCCAAACTAGCCCAAGGGGTATTCCATATCACAGCATGTCATGCTTAGTATGTAAACTGGGGGGACTTGCCCTGAAGGGATTGATCACTGCTTTGGTCAGGCTGGGTGTTGGTTGGTGGGTGGTGAGCAATTTTATTGTGCATCACTTGTGTTTTCTGAGCTTTCATTCCTTCCCTTATTGTTTCCCATTATTATTGTTAATATTGATATTTTTTCTATTATCATTATATTTTTAGTAACTAAATTTAACTTTAGTAACTTCAATAACTGAAGTTATTGTTTTAGTTATTAAACTGTTCTCATCTCAACCTGCAGGGTTTACATTCTTTTGATTCTTCTCCCCATCCTGCATGGTATGGGGAGGGGGGGATGAGTGAGCAGCTGTGTGGTGCTGAATTACTGGCTGTGTCTGAACCATGACAGTAGTTTAAATATGATCATTATACTTATTTAAAAGAGTTAATACTTTTAAATCATGACTTTTGAAGATCCCTTTCAAACCAAGCTATTCCGTGCTTCCATGATTCTGTGATTCTGTAAAGAAGCCTTATGTCATGCTACAGATGATTTATACCTCTTCTGTATTTCCTATCTGACTAAGATCATTGCCTTATGCTCAAACCTCAAAGACTAAGTGTGATATTTTTGAGTACTGACTACATTTAAGTTTTAGTGGTATCTAATGAAGACCCATGTATATCCAACTCTTCTGTCAGATTCTAAATTGTGGATGACGAGGACCTCAAAATTTTAAGCTTTTGACTCCAGATGATGATTCATCATATAATAATATAGGCACCAAAGTTAATTGAAACAAATCACTATTCTGAGGCCTTCCACTCGAGTGCACTCCCAGTGCTCATGTGACAGCAAGTCCAAGTCTTCTCCAGCTCGCTGTCCTGCAGATTTGGTCCCCAGTGACTGGACCTGCTCAGTACCTAGGACAGGCATATGGTGCAGTGTTACACTGCATCATTGGAGTTTTTCCTTTTCATCCTCATGTCCTAATTTCAAATCTGATAAGCCTGAAAATGCTCATCCTACAAGGTCAGATTCAAGGTTGGTTCAAGGCCAAACTGGATGGGAATATGAGTAATCTGGTCTAGTGGAAGGTGTCCTTGTCCGTGGCTTAGGGATTGAAACTTGGTGATCTTTTAGGCTCTTTCCATCACAAACCATTCTGTGACTTTATGATTTCTCTCTTTGACTATGCAGTAAGGATTGAATAGCTCACACTTAAATTCTGCTTCTGAGTTATCTCAAATTATGTGAGATGGTTCTACCCTAAAACATCTGTCAGACTCACAGAAGTAGGAATAAACTCCCCTGTACTGTATGGTTGCTGTGAATAGATTGCTGTAGACATTTATGATCACACAAATAGATCTATGTAAGTGTGTATTTGGAGTGGTATACTACTGAAGCATGGCAATAAAAAACATGGCTGTTGTCAGCTCCCATAACTTAGGGCTCCCCACACTGACCATGTCACGCTAAAATTGTGAGCCAGAGCCCTTCAATATATACTGAAATTCACTCCTACATTGCAACTTATTTTCTCAGACTTATTTCTTTTATAATAAAATTTATTTTTCTTTTGCAAAAAATCCTTGAACAAATGGTAGTTTTGAGACTACTGCATCAGAAAAAACGTTTTCTGATAAAATGACAGGTCAAAAATAATTTCTTCTTTGTCACATTAATACTGAAAACTGAAGAAAGCCATAAAACTAAAGAGATGTTATAATTTTAAAAGATGACTATATGTTTTAAAAATTCAGTTTTTGTGTACCTGGAGAACTAAAAATGAAGTAATTATTTTCCTCATTTAAAAGATCCATAAAAATTTCAAAAAGGAAGAAAATAATACCTTTGTTGAAAAAACCCAGTCAATTGCTGAGGAAAATTCAATCTCTACTAATTGCTGGAAACACATGATTGTACTAATTGTTGGAATCTGATGGGATTTTTTTTTTTTAAGGCCTAGATCTGTAACAAGATGTTGTCAGAGATAGTCAACTAAGATAAGTATTGTAATTGGTGAAGATAAATAGTCACCTTCAGGAGGCAATCACATCATCCTAGTCCTGAACTCTGCATTTGATCAAACGACACAATCTTAAAGGTGTATCCTTTGACCACAAATAAATATATGGATGAATAACTTGAGTTTAGGGATTTAGGCAGCTAATTATGGGACATTTCAAATCAGGTAAACTCATAATGTCCTTAGACTAATGTAATATGTGAAATTTTGATTCTTAAAACTTCAAAAGTAAGTATAAACTTAAAGCAAATGTTTAACTAGCAAAACTCTCTTGTTTATATAGTACTTGGGATAGGTTGATTTTACTTAAGGAATTTTTAAGTGCTCACTGTCTTCTCAAAATTTAAATTAAGTCAATTATCCTACAAAAGCAAACAAAAATATTGCTTTGAGCAGACAAAATGTTATATATCATGCATGCATACATATATTCATATGTTTATCTTGATTTCAAATAGTACTTGGTGCTAAACAGCTCAATAGATAGCAGGGGAAAGAAATTCATTTGCACAAAAGAAGTCAAGTCTTTGTTCTGCTCTGTGTGCTTTGTACAGAGTAACACTGTAAATAGCCAGTACAGTGTACTCCCTGAACACTTGGAATACAGATAAAATAATTTGTATATTCCTCTCCACATACTCTTAAACCTCAGATAAAGTGGAATGAAGTTTCAAAGAAACTTATTTAGCAGATACATATTTTTCAAACACCAGAATGATAAATATGCAGAACAGCATTAATGAGATCTTTTCTTAATGTGTTTAAGTTAGATTAGGAAGTTGTAACCTCTGTGATCCTGATATTATACCTATATTTGGAAACCATTGCAGCATATATCATCCATCCATCTTTGTTTCCCTCCCTGTAATTGTATACTAAATAGAAATAATCAGAAAATTAGGAAAGAAAATTTGTACTGGACAAACATTAGTCTGCCATGTTTTATTCTATTTACTGAAATAATGTCTGCTTCTTTTCAGAATTCTTCTGACATTTCAGAAATAGTCTTTATCACTAAAACAAACAAAAGAATTAACTGAATATAACATTATTGAATTTAATGTGTTTGCATGAAAATCTTCTAATTGCCCAAATAATGATCACACATTTTAACATTATTGGCATTTACTGTTTTCCAGAACAAGATTATCCATGCCATTTAAAAATTTATCTAAAAATTTCATGCTAAAACACTTTACAAAAGTAATTATTGAAACAATTCTGATTCTATTGTATTTCAATAGGTATGCTTTCTATATCTGGTGGGTTCTTTTGATGCTAAGAATATTGACATGAACACTTCTTTTCAGTTGTTTTTCAGATTTTTTTTTCTTCTAAGGAAATTGGCAAAGTTATTATAAGCATTTATTTTGTTAAGGTGCAATTCCAAATCTATAGACAAGTTCTGTTGTTGAAGCAACTAGGATAGAAATGTATCAGCGCCCTTATAATGGCTGAGATAGAGTTAATTTTCTTCCTAGTAGGTGGTATAGTGCAATGTTTTAGATTTAGGATGAGAATAATGTTGGCAACACACTGATGATTCAGTTGTTGCTAAGCAGTGCTTACACTAAGTCAGGGACTTTTCAGCTTCTCACACCACCCCACCAGCAAGTCAGCTGCAGGGGGGAGGTAGGGGCCAATTGCTTTTTACATAATCTGGTTTATATATTCTAACTCTTTTATCTATGCTATAATTAATAATAAAAACTATTCTGGCTTTTATTATTTTCTCTTCCTTTTCTGTCTTATTTAACTGACTTTATCTCAACCCACATATTTTACTTTTATTTTCCACTTGTCTGCCCCATCACCCCTGGGGAGGCGGGGTGAGAGCAAATGGCTATGTGGTGTTTAGCTGCCTGCCAGGTTAAACCATGCCAATCAGTGATGGAGGGTTGAGTAATGTGCAAAGGTAGTTAGAAAGTAAGTTGTGTTGAAAACTCACAGCACTACTGCCTGACATTTCAGACATGCTCTCAGGTGCATGACAGAACTGTCTCTTTATACCTTTGTCTTTGTACTATATTTGAAGCAAGGTTTACAGGGCTATGAGGGGGAATTCTTATGAAGATGGTTAATTAATATAGAACATACTTCATTTCAGAGGTTGTCTCTATCCTCCTGAACAGTTTTTTTAACATTAATGTCTTGATGATCAGTATTCTTTGTTGCTGTTTCTCCTGTAGCATCATGGCGGTACAGGTACAGTCCTGGGATATCTTGATGATCTTACAGGTCTTTTCCAATCTAAATAATTCTATGATTCTATAATCATGGTTAACAGTACTTTGACCTTGTCCATACCAATGTGTCCATATATATATTTGTGCTAACTGGGAGATGACTATTATCAGAGAACTTGTTACTCAAAAGAGAAATATTACTTAAGATATGCACATCTTTATATACTGGGTCACAGCTGGTCCACAAGCCCTATAAATACTTAAGAAAAGTACTTTTGAATGTTTAGTGCAGACAAAATTCTAGCTTTTCCTATTAATAAACATCTCAGGGAGTTGTCCTTCTTCCTGGAAAATAAAATCAGAAACTAATGTGTTATCCAATAGCTGTCAGCAGTTTATCTACATAGTTTTCTAGTACATATGGTTTTATTAGCTAAGAAAATATCTACTCTGAATTTTTATGTGGGGAATCAGAACTCTCTATGATATTTCTATATTAGGCTTATACCAGAAAGAATCTTTAGCAACTGAAAGCAACAGAATGCATAAATATTCTAATTAGAGAACTAAGTTTAGGATAGCTGTCTTGACAGTACAGATGTGTGACTGAGTAATTTTAAACTCTGAGTGTTCATTGCTGTTAAATCTATACTCTTGTTCCTACTTTCATAACTAATCAAGTTGACATTTTATGTTTTAGCTTTATGTAGATCTGAAGTCTAGCTGCTGATTCCTTTAGAAGTGCAATAGTTGCTTGTATGACAAAATATTGCAGTAGGGTAAATGATGTTCATGCTGTATCCCATGTTATCAGAACTGAAATGAAAAGTTACTTGAACACGGTAGGAATATAGAGTTAAAATTCTGAGCTTTTTTAACATCTGCATACAGTATTAGTTGAAATAAAGTTTTTTAGATAAGAAAGTAATTCAGGTATAATAACATTGCAGAATTTCATTGGCACCATAACAATTTGGTTTCATTCACACTGCACTAGCATGTAATAACATGACTGGTTTTGTACCGTCATCTTTTACTTGAAAGAACAGAGGAGATACTGACCAATACCAGAGTTGATCCACCTCAGAACTGCAGTAGTAGGTATTTTTCAAGTGTGAAGTGATGTTGTTAAAAGGTCTATGTATGCCTTGGATATGAGCAGAAAAATCATAAAATGGCTGACTTACCTAAGAAATCTGATGAGACTTTTTTCTTGATCATTAAATAATATGCAGCACATTGATATTTTTCATTATTGATTACACTCTGAAGCTGAATGAAAGGAAGGAGTCCCTTAACTTGGTAGCAGTTCCCTGAGATGTTCTTCCATCAAAGTTCAGAGACAACATCCATGTGCTGGTTTTGTTGCTATTGAAGTCTAACTCCAAATGGATGATTCTGAGCTCAAGGCTATAAATTGCAGGGTCTGTTTTCAGGAAAATATACATGAACACTAAGTATAAATAAATCTGACTATTGTAAAACAAAAATCATATTCTAAGAACTGTAAAAACTTCTGTGAACATATTTGACTCCCAATAAAAATCATATGTACTAATAAAATATAAAGAAAAAATAGTTTTATATTAGAAAACAACAAACAAAACCCTTCAGAAATCTGTGTTTTGAGCTTTGATGAAGCGTAAGTTTTGATTATGTTATACTGAATTTGGAAACATTTGTTCTTCTTTCCTTCATTGACCTACTGTTCAAGCAAGGCAAATTATGTGGCTGGTGTTTTTTTCAAAAATACTGTGGATGCTTCAAATACAATGTTTCAAGTAAGCTCCAGCAAATTCCTTTTATTCAATCTGGTATATTTCTAGGTGTCCCACGTAGAGAATTGCCTTTGTCACTAAATGAAACAGAAGGTATTGGCATGGTAAAATATCTCTGAACAGCTGTATGAATGGCTTGGAGCAACATAATACTGTCATCAATTCAAACCTATGAACATGTCAGCTATAGCTTTAGTCTGATGTAGGGTTACACATCCTCTTACAAACAGTTGAAGGCAAGCATATAATTTTCTAGTACAGTCAATACTGACATGTGCTTGAAATCTTATGAAAAATGACATAAATCTCATTTTTCTATTTATTTGTATGAAGAGATAGATGGTGAGGTAGCATTATGCTGGCAAATGGCATAATACTGATAAGATGGATTGAATGATCAAATAATATGAAGCCTTCTAGACCCCTAAACATATTATTTCCACTGGCCATAGCAGGTCATAAGCTTTGCATTGACTTTGTTAGGCCTTAGAATTGATGTTTACCAGGTTTTGTTTTGCCTGGAGCTTTGTTTCAGCATGTCTGAATACAACGCTGCCCCTGTCATGATTGTTCTTGGATTGTCCTTATTTTTTCACTTTTGAAAATCTCTGAATAACATTGCAATATTTTTTTTTTATAGTTAGTAGCAGCAAGTAGTCATACCATTTAGAATGCAGTATTTATTACAGCAGATCAACTTAGTGTAGAAGAATATGGGTATAGTGTGATAACAGAGGCCTTGCAAGTGGGGAACACATGGTACAGTTGAGGGATATACAGCATTTGCAGGCATGGGATATTAAGAGGCCAGTATAAATTGGCAAAGGAGTCTCCAGGTTTACAAAGAATTCATCAACTGTCAGAGAAATGCAGACCTGAGAGCTGGGCAAAATTGTTTTTAGAGGTAACAAACGGGGGGAACAAAAAGAAGTGTGTTGTGGTTTAACCTTGATAGCCAGGCCAAAACCACACAGTTGATTACTTACTATCACTCAAGTAGGATGAGGAAGAGAATGGGAAGACCAAAACTGAGAGAACTCATGATTTGAGATAAAGACAGTTTAATAAGGGAAAGAAACAGCAAGCATGTGCAAGCAAAGCAAATAAAGAATTAACTCATTGTTTCTTGTCTACAGGCAGTTGTTCATCCATTTCAAAGAAAGCAGGGCTCAGTTACACATAATAGTTACCTGGGAAGACAAGCACCATTAACTCTGAAAAGCCTCCCTTCCTCCTTTCCCCCAGCTTTTATTGCTGAGCAGGACATTATATGGTATGGGATATCTTTTTGGTCGTCTGGGGTCAGCTGTACTGGCTGTGTCTCCTCCCAATTTCTGTACCTCAACCGACTCTTACATGTTGCATAACATACATAACATAGTACCATACAAGCTACTATGGAGAAAATTAACTCTAGCACAGCCGAAAGCAATAATATCTCCAGCCATTTACAGCATATACAGTAATTTTGAATCTATTGCAAAATAGCAGATCAGTGAGGAAAAGGTAATAGTGTAAAGACATGTTGGAAAATAGAAAAATATCCCCAACTGAACCCAGCAGTGAAAAAAGAGAAAATCAACAGCATCCTATTACTCCTGACAAAATTTTCAGTGTAGCAAATGCACATCAAACATTACACAGCCTGGGAAATGTTCTACCTATCTGGGTCATCATACTCTGTGTTATATGGGTAAATTAAGTGAACAAGATACGTAATCAGTGGTCTCATACAAGAATGCACATGTGATGCATATGATACTATATTCTATGGATTCTGGAAATAAAATGTAAAAAAAAAAAAAATAATCCATTCCACAATATCCTCAACCTATGACAGGAAGCAGTTCCGCAAACACAACCCTTCCATGTGACAGATACTGCGTACTCCCAGTTTTCAACCATACTCCTCTTACACACAAAGGACTGTTCCTCTTTCCTCCCTACAACCTTCTCTTTTATCAATCCTTACATTTGCATGTTCCAAAATTGAACACTAATTAATTTCTAGAATGAAGTTATTCATCCTGCAATATCCATAGTCCTCTTTGTTGTCTCATCTTCCTCTTTCACCAATATCATCTAAGAGCATTCTGATTCTATCCACTTCCACAAACAGCTGTTGCAGTTTGTGAAATATCCTGACAGAAAACATGCCAGATGGCAATCATAGTAGGTAGTGGAGCTGCCAAACAATGTACAAAAAGAAATAATTTTGTACTCTTCCAGTGGGTTCTGTTTAAATATGGAAATAACATAAAATGGTGATATCATTCTGGATAAGAGTTGACTCTAGGACAAATTCTAAAAAGTATATGTGCTAAATTGAACATCTCCACATGTACACACATACACCCACATCCCCACACACTGACACTTAAGAAAGTTACTGTTGTGGTTTAAGCCCACCCAGCAACTCAAAACCATGCAGCTGCTCACTCACTCCCCTCCCTTCTCCCCCCGAGAGGGATGGGGATGAGAATCGAAAGAATATAAATCCCATGGATTGAGATAAGAACAGTCCAAAAACTAAAGTACCATGAAAATCTACTACCACCAATAATAATAATGATAAGGGAAATAACAAGGGGAGAGAATATTTAAAACACAGCACTGTGCCAGCTAATAGGATGGAAAATACATAAGGAGAATAAATATAAAGTAACCATTACAGATAAAAACAAGACAGTTACTGACATATATTCATTTATCATCTAAGATGTATTTACTCTATTTTATTTTTTTTGTATATGCAAATGTGAGCAATATATAAAGGTACACTTAAAATTTTTTGAATGGTCTTTTGAATACATTTTTAATCAGCTGTGATTATATTTCCCTTTCAAAGTCCTTATCTCAAAGACAAGCTGCATTTTAGGATGTCACTGTTCTGACTAATATATTACTGCTTTTTCATTTGTGCTTTAATGAATTTTCAAAAAGAAGCATGCTAATTTAATCTCAGAAGTGGCTAACGTTTATGTTCCTTCTAACTTCTAGAGCTTGGTTTCTGAACTCAAGGAGGTGGATCAGTTCTGATTTTGTCAAACTATATAGTAATGAAAACAAAGAAGGCTTTTCTTATGGACCTGGTTTTTGGTGACATTTGTGCTGTAATAAAAGCAATTCCTTTCAAAGCTAAAAAATTACTAGATCATACAGAATATTTTGAGACCAAGAATTTTGGATCATTTAGTTATACGTTATAATCTTCACTTCCAGTATGTATAGCTAACCTTTAAATATAAATTAAGTTGGAAAACATAGAGTACAAAACAGATACGTCATAGATTGAAGAAGTGAAAGCAATAATCTCATTTGAGTTTGAAAGGTATTGGTCTGGAGTTGATTCTCTTTAACTAGCACTTTTTTTTATTGCTTCACATGATTTCAGAAGAAACACTCATAAAGATGGTTTTGCTTATGAGACATGACTTTTTTCTTGACTGGAGTTTGACCTGTCACACATAGAAAGATAGCAGAAGAAATGGACAGAGGATGTCTTGCATTTGCTGGCAGATACATGATTATTTAGGCTGACTCAAAAAAAGCCTGGAGTCTTCTATAGATGGTTTCTGTTACAGCAAGATAAAGTTGTGTTGTCCAAACTAACAAATCAGATACATACTTCTACTGCTGCACACAGTGCTTGAAAATAGCCTAGCAGGTCAAAAGATTCTTATGTAGTCACCACCTGTGGAGGCATTTAAAAGATGTGTAGATGTGGCACTTATGAACACAGTTTCAAGTTGGACCTGGCAGTGCTAGGTTAACAGCTGGTCTCAGCGATCTTGAAGGTCTTTTCAAATCTAAATTATTTTATGATTCAGAGATTTGCAAGTACACTCAGAAACCCAGCAAAGACGTTGCATGCTGTCTTATGACTCAAGACTCCTAGTCAAGGCTGAAAAGTTTTCTTGAACATTTTTCTCCCTTTTAATTAGTCTTTGCCCAATTGGAACAGTGTAAGATTGAAGATGGGCCTATAGGGATGCTGGGGAGAGACTCTTCATGAGGGACTATAGTGAGAGGACAAGAGGAAACGGGTTCAGACTTAAAGAGGGGAAGTTTAGATTGGATATGAGGAAGAAATTCTTTACTGTAAGGTGGTGAGGCACTAGAACGGGTTTCCCAGGGAAGTTGTGAATGCTCCATCACTGGCGGTAATCAGGCGGGGGTGGACATAGCCTTGGGTGGCATGGTTTAGTTGGAGGTGTCCCTGCCCCTGGCAGGGGGGTTGGAACTAGATGATCTTAAGGTCCTTTCCAACCCAAACTATTCTATGATTCTATGTCCTGTAATTCTTTATTTTACTTTTACTGCCAGTTATTGTATGCCAATATAATCATTATTCATTTTGCACAGCATTTGATTGTAGAACCAATAAAATTTCTCAAAACCAATGCATACCATGCAAGGAAATCAACTATAGCAACTACTAGAATCACATTGTTAATTCTGAAAGTAAAATTGACAGTACATCCTTTGACAATTACTATGTTACATTGCACACATATTATCAAGTAAATGACACTACTATATGACTAAGTAATAGTCATTTGTGCAAAGAAAAATAGTATTTTGGAATAAGAAAACAAAAGGAAATTCAGTAGCAAAAATCACACAACAAAATAATGTCAACCCACAGAATAACATAGTTACTTTTCCATGTGTTCTCTGATTAAATGTTATTCTTGATTAGCTTTTACTCAACTTTAATTCATTTATTTTTTTTTTAACAATCAGTATAGGAAATTACTTCACTATATATGGTCCCATATAGTTATCAATACTAGAGTATTATTTAAAAAAAATATTCAAAAATTAACTAAGCACCAAATTTTATATGAATAATTATTTATTTGATCTCCTGAGATTGGATGTGCAGAATACCAGATGCCATCTTGTTAAGAATTTCTTTTTGGTTTAAAACTCTTTAGAATCTTAAAGGAAAACCTGAGTTTAAAACATTAAGGGAAATCATTAGAAAAAATGTGCCTTTTAAAAAGATTATATAATGATTAATTTTTTGGCTTCTAGGCAAGTGTAGGTATTTTCTAAAAGCAATCTGTTAAATTTTCCTTCAATATTACTTCTGTGCTACTTCAGCTGCAGTGTTTTACAATTCATTATCCTGAGCAGACTTTATATGCAGTTCTGTAAATTCTCAACTATTACGTATGGAAAACATTAGGTTTCTTATTTTAAACTTTTCCTTTTAGTTTCCTTTCTGTCACTGACTGTAGCTAGTGTATACACTCCTGGATTCCTTCCTTCCATTCTTGCCAGAAATTAATATGCTGAAATAAAAATACTGTTAGTAGCTGCTTGTCTTCAATTTGTTGCCCTTTAGAGTATCATTTTTTAAAGCAAACCAGCAAGACTTACTGGGGCCTTTAGATTATTGTTTCTGAAGCACTTTTCCAAACCTGTAGCTGTAACTCATAGTAGGTGGCATTACTTTTTCTAAGCTTGATTTTTTCCTTTGTGTATATGACTGTCTTGGAGACAGTTGGAGAGGCTTTTTTTTCACAGTTATAACTGTGCATTGCCATTTCCTGGGAGGTCCATATTGGGTTTCAGTAAAATATTGGTACCTGATGTAGTCTCCTACATTTTGTTCTCCGTAATTACTGGGGCTTTTCAGACGTTCTCCACTTTTATTTTTAGGTGGACAGCTCTTCTGCCACTTCACTTCTCAGCAGAAGAAAATGACACTTTCTGTCTCCTATCCATCAGGTACTTCACCATCAGTTAAAATTACCATTGCCAATGGTGTTCTCATTTATCAGCTTGCCATTGCTATGCGAGGAGAAAAATGCATGACTGCAGTAAAAGAACACATAACTGCAAGAAAGTTTCGGATAGTCAGACTCCAGGGCATGAGTTTTCTTCAGTCATTGATACACTTTCATCTGTTCTTGTCCCCTTCCAATACTACATGATTCCTGTATGAAATAGCAATGGAACCTTTGCTGCAAGGAAATTTTTTCTAACATTTTAATGCTTGTAATTGTGTATGAGAACCCTTCTTCTATTTTTTTTCAATACTTACATTTTTCTTGTACTAGAAGTCTGGACAACTCATTAATGTCTGACAATGTTTGAGTTTATCAGACTCCAGAAGTTTCAATGGTGCCTTGATAATTTCACATTTCTATATTTCTGGAACCAACTGCTCCTCTCCTATACAGCTAGGCTGCTGTTGTGCCAGTGTAATCCATTCAGTAATATCAACCTTCCCAGGCTCACCTTTTCTGAGAGCAACAGCAACAGCTGTGGACGTCCCTGCCCATGGAAAGAGGATTGAAACAGGATGATCTTAAGGTCCTTTCCAACCATAACTATTCTATGATTCTATGATTAAAGAATGTTAACCACCACATAGTTGTGCCTGAGCATGTATGAGAAATGGTGTTTAAAGATTTGCTACACTCGAAATAAGCAACTGTTTCTCGTTTTATGACCATTAACTTAATAACTTAATTGTAGAAATTTATCTGGTTGCTCATGCATGATATCCACTTTGTAGGCACTTTGTAAAACTTATTGATTATTCTATATCACCTTTGTAACTCATGCAGTGGGAAACTGTTTCCATTAAAGTTTTTATCCATTGCTATTCCGGAGATGCAGCAGAAGCTGAAGTTTCCTTGAATTTTCCTTTTTGCCATTCTTGAGGATAGTACTTTTGCTTTCTTCCAGTTCCTGGAGACAGTCAAAGTCAGGCTAGATGTGATTCTGTCCATGATTTAGTTCAAGATGTCCCTGCTCATTGCAGAGGGGTTGGACTAGGGGATCTTTGAAGGTCCCTGCCAACCCAAACTATTCTATGATTCTACACTTTTCAAAATCTGGTTGGACATAGCCTTGGGTGGCATGGTTTAGTGGGAAGTGTCCCTGCCCGTAGCAGGGAGATTGGAACTAGATGATCTTAAGGTCCTTTCCAACCCTAACTCTTCTATGATTCTACGATTCTATGACTAAATCAGAAGTGAACACTATGATGTTATTATGCTTTGGTGTTAATGAATCTCATGTTTTTAAACATAATTCATCATTATAGAGATTATTATCCTGAAATTGTTATATAAATTTCACATGTAATCATTGTTGTTCAGATACAATTTAGCTAGTATTCTTTCATCACTATCAAATTTATTTATAATCTGAGGGTTTTAAAAAATATCAGTGAGTGATATTTTTTTGAGTTTTAGTATCTGGCCTTCCGTGTGTTTTCTTTAACTATTCTTCCATTAGATTCAACTACAAAAAGAACATCATACTTCTTAATTTCATGAAGATCCTAAGTATACTATATCTTACTGTCTAAAAGTAGTAGTTATCTTTTTTTGTTATCTCCAAGATGGAGGAAGAAACTTTCAGTTAAAAATAGCAGCCAGTGTTGAATAAATAATCTGAACATTGACTTTTATTATCATAGGTGCTCTTCAGTGATACTTAAAAGCCACTGAAGTGTGTGGCAAAGAAAATGCTTTCTATGAAAATAATAATTCACAAAAAGCTAAATAGATGATTCTGTATTGCTGTACAAATAAATATCGTTTTTCTTGCCCAACTAATCATGTTTGAGTATTGAAAGACCATTAACACAACGTGCTAACAAAATTATTTCAAATTCTCCAATAACTCAAATACTAACCTCTCATTTTTGGTTTCATTCATCATCTGGGCTGTGAAAACTGAAACTCAGAAGATCTGTGCTATATTTATACTGACATGGAAAACAGGACAAGGAACTCAAATGGACCTTCATACTACTGTTAGTTAAAAACCAGTGTTACGTTCCTCTATTTTGGATAAACTTACTTGGGTTGACAAGCCCAAAGTCTTCTTTTGCTCTACTGACATTGAAAAAGGGACTGTGTAATTTAAATGTGATTTGAATATTTTACACTATCAATATGATGTAAACAAGTTCCACTGCAAATTATAATATTTCATACCTTCATCTTAAATATCTTCTGTGGCTTAAGAAGCTAGTAGACATTCTAGAATTAGATTAATATTACCTAGATTGAAAGGCAATGAAGAATTCTGAATAACTACATTTTAGTGACCTTTTTATGTTTAATATTTGTGGATATGGCTAGCACTGTTCTATAAAAAATGTAGTAACTCTAGCTACTCCAATTTTGAGTGAATAAAACCAAAGAAATATTGCTTGGTGGTTTAATGCATGTTTTTTTGTGCTCTTTTCATCTTTCCAACATATCATCTATTATTGTCTAGAAAAAGACTGATTTTCAACTAGAGAGATCCTACAAGTGCAAATACTTGAATGTTTGTAGAACTTGCAAAGCCAAAGCTTAAAAAAAGAAGGATATTTTTCGTAAGGATTATTGGACTATAAAAATCCCCCTGTGAAGACTGTATTTTTGTACACTGGTGGTTTTCTTGAGGTTCAGAAGTAGAGGTTTGCTTGCTTTTTTGCTTATGAGAGGTAAGGAAATATTCACACTGAGTTCCAGATATTCTATTATGTATCACTTCGATTTATAATGAGTATGACAGGGAAAAAAAGACCTACAAGCACAATTGCAATTTAAGAATTTTCCTTTCTGCCAGTAGGCTTGATTAGTTATTAGCTACTTCACAATGACCACCACATACTTCATGCAAACATAACTGATGAGGACTGATCGACATTGACTGTTACAAAATTAGCATTTCCATGGAAGCCAACATCAATTACCATCAATGATGGGATGTTCATCTGGGAGATTCTGAACAATATCACAATTTATGCCAAATCACATACTTTTACAGCAAATACAAAAGAAACATTAACAAATGAAGAGGAAAAAAAAGGAAAAGAAATAACCCAATAGGACTGTCACAACAAGCATCATGTTTTCTTCTATTAACAAAGGTAGCAGCAGGAAGTAATAAAACATGAGTTTTCTGTTTGTTTGTTTGATTTCCACTAATGCCTATTGTAAATGTAATTATGTATGTTGCAAAAAGTTTTCCAGAAACATTTATCTAAGGAGTATGCTTTTTCTGGGACATGTTTGGGTATTTTTGTGTTATCTAAGTCTCTTAAATTTTGAATTTCTTCTAGGTCTTAGTGATTCATGAATCTTGAATATATTCAAGGACTTCATATTCTTTAAAAGATACCTGTGTGACAAGGAGATCTTACAGATTATTTTTGCTGAGCTTCTCTAATTTGCTACTATTCTAAGATGGCACTCTTCCGTAAACTTATACACAAGACCAGGGTACATCTGAGATTAGCTAAAGACACGAGCTACCATTTTCCCTCAAAAACAAAACTGGGGCTGCAGGCTGAAGAAGTGCTGCAGCGTACTCTACCAGATTTCCATCCCAACATAAGTCTAAGATGCCAAAAGGTGGCCACAGCTCATTTTTGACATACCCTAAAAAAGGAAGTTCAAAAATCTTAAACAATGCAAGGTAAAATATTTGTATGCTCACACGAAAATGTTCGAAAAAGAGAAAAAAAAGCAAAAAGATTAATTTTCTTTTCAGCTACATTTAAAAAATGTATTTCTCCCTTTTTTAAAACTCTACTTTTGAAAAACAGCTGAATGTGCAGTATCTCTTTAAATGAAACATGCTTGCAATAGACAAAATCATTAAGAAGAGGTTACTGTTAGGAATAGCTAAAGTAGTTTAAATGGAGAATAAGAATGGGCTGGAGTACTGAGAATAAAAAAAAAATCTGGAGTTTTCCTTGAATAGCAAAGTTCATGTGTTTGTAACCTCACTGACTCCAGATAATTCACTTTTCTTTTTGAAATCAAGCCAAGATATACCTATCATTGAATGTGTTAGAGTAATATTAGCTAGTAGGGTTATTAGGACAGCATACTTTTATTTGGCCAGAAATAAACCCAGTTTATCATATTAACATGAATGTTGGCTTTCATGATGTATTTTCAATTTGTCAGACAGATATAAAAGTAAGACCTTGCTCAGTTAATGTTGAAATATGAGTCTTTATTTGGTCTATTTTCCAGCCTTACAGGAAAACCATAACTTATGGGCTCCTTGCCTCGCTCAGAAGCTGTAGCCTGTAGGACTGGTATTCAGAGCATAAATGCCTATAACACTGTACATAAAATGTTTTCCTCAACTTTGACTGCAAATTGAAATATGCCAGACTTACTGATTTTGATAGATTCTGTTGTGTATGTTAATGTCAAGGAGTTTAATGAAACTACATAATTATTTTGTGTTAAATCTCAAGCAAAGGACACAGAATATGAAGGGAGTACATACCTCTCAACAGAGTCTATAAATCAAATCAGGTTCATAAGTGCACATACGTACATATTAAATCAGTGACTGGGGAGAATCAGAAGGGGAGATAGTCTCCCTGACTCTTGTAAGTAGCACATCTTTCTATTTTATTTCTACTCTGAATTCAGATAATGAGAGTTTCTATAAAGGTCCTGAAGACTCTGAACCAACAAGCCTTTATTATCCTCTCTTATTTCCTTAAAGAACAGAACAGAGATATGCTGGTAAACAGTGACTGAATTTCCAATCTGGACCTTTCTTTACCCAAACATGCTGATGGATCTTAATCTATTTCTATTTCAAAATCTAAAGTTCACAAAAAATCAAATCTCATTATTGTACTTGCACTTCAAATTGTTCTCCACTCTGTATATCTATTACAGTAGTAATACAATAAAGAAACAGAAGGGTATTAAGTGTGGGAAAGTTGATGTGTCCCTACACACTTCTTATTCAAAGTGATTGTAAACTTCTTTCTGCTGAAAGACTGGCTTTCAGAAAATCAATATTATTTCAGAATTGATTTTAGCATTAGTTAGAGTATATATCTGGCACCTCTGGAAAGAGTTTGTGCCCTGAGCATCCCTATATGTGCCTACAATCTTGACAATATGAGTGTTATGCGTTCAGCAGCAGCAGGCATTTTTCTCCTTTAAGTGGTAGCTGGTGCAGCACTGTGTTTTGGATTTTCGGCTTGGGAACAGTGCTGATGACACCAGTGTTTATAGTTGCAGTTTAGAATGTTTTGGTTTGACCAAGGACTTTCTGAGTTTCATGCTCTGCCAGGGA
>JASSUY010014749.1:0-28002 GCA_032466535.1 Forpus xanthops | reverse complement strand
CATTTTCAAGAAGGGGAAAATGGATGAGCCGGGGAACTACAGACCAGTCAGCCTCACCTCTGTGCCTGGCAAAATCTCGGAGTAGATTCTCCTGGAAGGCATGCTGGGGCACATGAAAAACAACAAGGCTCTTGGTGACAGCCAGCATGGCTTCACTACGGGAAAATGCTGCCTGACCAATTTGGTGGCCTTCTATGATAGTGCTACAGAACTGATGGGCAGGGGTAGAGCAGTTGGTGTCATCTACCTGCACATGTGCAAAGCGTTTGACACTGTCTCACATGAGATCCTTGTCTCTAAGTTGGAGAGACATCAATTTGATAGGTGAACCACTTGGTGGATAAAGAACTGGCTGGATGCCACATGCAAAGAGTTGTGGTCAATGGCTCGATATACAGCTGGAGACCAGTAATGAATGGTGTCCTTCAGGGATTGATGTTGGGATCGGTCTTGTTCAAATCTTTGTCAGTGACATGGACAATGGGATAGAGTGCCCCTCAGCAATTTTGCCCATGACACCAAGCTCTGTGTCTCGGTTGATACGTTGGAGGGAAGGAATGCCATCCAGGGGGACCTTGACAAGCTTGTGAGGTGGGTTGATGCCAACCTGATGAAGTTTAACCATGCCAAGTGCAAGGTCCTGCACCGGTGCCGAAGCAATCCCAGGCACAACTACAGGTTGAGCAGAGAAGAGATTCAGAGTAGCCCTGAGAAGAAGGACTTGGGGGTGTTGGTTGATGAGAGAATGAACATGAGTTGTGCAGTGTGCTCTTGCAGCCCAGAAAGCCAACTGTATCTTGGGCTGCATCAAAAGGAGTGTGACCAGCAATTCAAGGGAGGTGATCCTGCCTCTCTACTCTGCTCTCATGAGAACTCACTTGGAGTATTGTGCGCGGTTCTGGTGTCCTCAACATCAAAAGGATATGGATCTGTTGGAACAAGTCCAGAGGAGGGCCACAAGGATGATCAAGGGACTGGAGCACCTCCGCTATGAAGATAGGATGAGAAAGTAGGGGCTGTTCAGCCTGGAGAAGAGAAGGCTGCATGGAGACCTCATAGAAGCCTTGCAGTATCTGAAGGGGGCCTATAGGGATGCTGGGGAGGGACTCTTCAAGAGGGACTATAGCGAGAGGACAAGGGGTAACAGGTTCAAAGTTAAACAGGGGAAGTTTAGATTGGATTTGAGGAAGAAATTCTTTACTGTGAAGGTGGTGAGGCACTGGAATGGGTTGTCCAGGGAAGTTGCGAATGCTCCATTGCTGGCAGTGTTCAAGGCCAGGTTGGACATAGCCTTGGGTGGCATGGTTTAGTGGGAGGTGTCCCTGCCCATAGCAGAGGGGTTGGAACTAGATGATCGTAAGATCCTTTCCAACCCTAACTCTTCTATGATTCTATGAAAAGTAATTTCTGGGGCTTCGGTCTTTGAAACAAGTACACTTTTCAGTATAGGACTGTGTATATATAGAATAGGGCTTTTAAAAGTCTAAATTGTTTAAAAATACAGATAAAACTCACACAGAAACATAAGTGACTGGTCTGTGTGATATTTGTAGCATTAAACAATAAATTACCTTGGGTAGCTAACTTCTTTGAAGCAGAAGAATATGCTGTGAGAGAAAACACACCAACAAAAGTGCACTCACTTTGGTAAATATTGGAGCTGAATCTGCACAGATATCCAGACCAATACTGAACATGAAAAAATATATATAAAAAATGATCTGTTAAGTGTAGAAGTAATGATGGCCCAAAATGAATTTTATATCTAATGTTTATAATGAAATACAACATTACCAATTGTATCCTAGGTAATTTTACAACTCTTCTAATAGTGACATGTTTACAACAGATTGAAAAATGGCAGTCTTTTTGCCAGAAATGTTCCCATTTTTCTCCTTTTTGAAAGGAGAAACGATTAAACTTGGTTTATTTACAAAGTGTGGTTACATTCAGCTGAGCTCTGTTAAAAGGAAGCTTGTTTAACCTGGACTCAAACCTATGGAATCAGCAGAAATAAGAAACCATCATTTGAAAACAGGATATCTGAAATGTTACCTAAGTTCTCCAGGTGGGATATATTAGGATGTAGGATATCTTATTTTAGATAAAAATATAGCTGCTTTAAGTTAGCCACTATTTCTCCATGTAAGTGACCAGAGAGTACATCCAGAGGGGCAATAGATGCTTTAAGTTGGTTAGTTCTGCTAAAACAATGTAGCTGCTTTAAGTTAGTTGCTATTTCTCCAAGTTAGCGACAGGAGTGCCGTAGGTGCAGAGGAGTGATTTTTCTCAGCTGAAAAAAAGGATTTCTGAATTGATAAAATTTTCATTAGGTCAGGAAATGAGACACAGGATCACCCTGTATTTGTTCAGAAGGGCAAAAGATAAATTTTCCAGACATTAAGTCTTACAATCAATGTTGAAGGAACTATGCAATGACAATTCAGATCTGCTAAGTGTAATGCAAAATGTAACAAACATTAATTGCAGAACCATATGATTTAAAAGTGCATACAAAAGTACAATGTAATATTATTCTAAGGAAATTGTTTTATTTTAACTATGGAAACAATAGAGAAGTTAAAAAAAAAATCTAATATTCTAGACATAAAACCAGTGAGATTAGGTTTAACTGTTCAAATATATATTTTTAAGTAGTAACACTTTCTAAACAGGAGATGCAGCTGCATTCCTGCTCTTAAGCTATTAAACTTCTGTTTTAGAAAGACAGTTGAAACTGACTTTACGGTAAATGACAAAAAAACATGTTCAGCATGCAGAAACCATATTCCACATATCCTGATAGTTTCTGAATCCTAAAACGTAATGCACGCCAGTGATCCTCTTCAAACAAAAATTTAATTTCCTCCAATCAGCAAAGTAAATGCTAATTGTGATAAAGGAGAAAGCAAAGACCTTTATGAATGAGAAGATAGAAGACCTGATTGGTTTTGCAAAGACAAAATGAACATGAGTGACACACACAGGCTTTAATAAAACTTTAAACATTATCTCAGAAGATTTCTTGTGATAGAAGTCCCAGTAAGAGAATTGTCTTAATTAAATCTAAGTAGAATATAGGATTTGCATTTAGAAAGACAGCTTTCACACTCAATATTTTTGTTTCTATATTATTCAAGTATTCTACATTTAAATCAAGTTCCTTTGGTATTTTTATTAGATATAAAATATATTAAAATGCAATCATGCAGATCTTGAAGTGTTAGTAGACAGTGAAGTTACAGCAAAACAGGTACAATATGGATTAGGAACCCTAAAGGCAGACTGAAGAACTGGGAAAGATTTTTCAGTGAGCAACAGAAAAGCAAGTTAAAAATCAGTCTAAGAAATCAGTCTACCACACTCTTATCTATTATAGACTTATTTTGAGCAATGGCAGCTTAAGCAGAGATAAAAGTACAAGCAATAGGTGATATAGCTGAGAAATCTCAGGCAACTGCTGATGGAAGCAGAAAAAGTAAAACTGCAGTTCTGTGAGGCACAGATTAGGCAATAAGAGAATACAGTCTATGCCAGGAAAATCACTGCAGGCATCAGTACTGCCATGACCCTTAAGTACAGAATTATTCAAAAGACCAAAATCACCAGTATTGCCAAATCTGTGTAAGCATGTTGGAACCTGAGTTCTCATCAGGTCACGCAGTGTTGATGTGTGACGCACTCAGTGAAGGTGTGTTGATGCACCTTTAATCAGACAAGAGGTGTAGGTAAACACACATAAAATAAACTATATTTTATGCATATAAACTAGTGTTTCCAGAAATCTGAACTTAGACTCAACTGACTGGTCCAAGTTTAGTGCTTGAATGGTTCATGAAAGTGAAAAGCGTCACTGCTGCTTACATCCAGATTCACAAGGATTTATTGAACATGACATGTTCCACATGTAAAAATATTTTGCCACATCTAATATAGCACAGACAGACTTCAAAAAAAATGGTACAACTTGTTAGCTGTCTGTATATGTATTTCATTGGCCAGACAGATTTCTCAATAGCACAAAACATAGTTCCTGTGTTGCAATTATAATAATGCAAAACCAATAATAGTATTAGTAACAAATCCAAAAGGAATTTTGATTGCCTAGTTCATCCCTTTGATGAAGCTTTTCACCTAAGATTTTTCTAAAATAGAAAAGAGTGAAAGGATATCTCCCTCTGTCTTTCAAGAGTATAACACTGCTAATTTGGATTCAGTTTATGATCAAAACCAACTACATTGCCTTTTTTCTTGAAGTACGTTTTTGTGCCTCCATTTGTGTAACTAAACAGTTCTACTGCAGCATGATTACCTTGCTAAAAGATATTATAAGGACATTTTGAACTCAAATTTTGTCTTCTAGATTACTTGAAACCCCTTACAGGCCCAATTTGAAATATTTCTTACTCTTACTCTTTGAAATTCATCTTACTCTACTGTCCAGACCATTAAAATGTGTAATAGTGTCAATTCCATGAAAAATTATGGAACCTTTTTTGTATTTATGGTATTTATCCCAATTTGTACACAATCACCAGCCCTCAAAAAAGAAAGTTTACTTACAGAAAAATCTGATGCAGTTTGAGCACTTACAACTAAGCCTTTTTAATTGCTTCAATAAATCCTCATCCATCTGTGGATCAAACAGGATCATGTAAGAGCTGATGAAAATTAAAAGGGAGACACCCAGAGGACAAAAATAAGGAGTGAAACCTGCTTAACGGTTAAACAAAAATAGATGTGTTATGAATAGTGGTAAAGATACTAGATGGTGTTTTATTTGTGCTTTCTGTTTGGGTTTTTTGCTACACAAGTCAAAATATGTTAATATAATTTAATTTGTCAGATAGATGGGATCCCTATTATATTATTCATTTCTGTGTAAGTAAATAATGACAATAAACAGCTTTATTTGCCAGATGTGCATAAATTTCAATGATAATCTTCTTCAAGTAACTGTGTACAGATGCATAATGTTTTGTGCCACTTAAGACAGTGAAATAAAACAAGTTACAATTGGTGTTCTCTCTTAGAGGAATCCAATCTGCTGTTAAGTCATCTGAGGAAAAATTCTAGCACATGCTATATAATGTAAATGAGAAAAAAGTCAACTGCTATTGTTATGTGATATTCAGTTCTTTAGTTTCAGTACAGGATTTATTTATGGCAGCAAAATTATTACTCTCAATATAACACTTATAAATCACATAATGCTAAAACCTGAGAAAATAACTTTAACATCCATTGAGATACAGTTACTGACTGATTCCAGAGAGCAGCAGCATCAACAGTCTGTTGAAACAGGCATTTGAATTTTTAAATGTGATTGATATCTGGCAAATCTTACATATGTACAAAAACTTCAGCCACATTTTTCCATAGAAAGTAGATTTCACCTTATGGAAGTAGATTATACTGAGTACTACATTGATTTGCCAATAGTCACTCATTCTAAGTCTTACCAAAGTGGACATGCAAGATACAGAACATCACTGAAAAAGTTCTTTAAAGAAAGTTCATGCTGTTTCTCCATTTGTGGTTATACAGTCACTGCTGAAGATGCCAGTGTGCTGAATGGCTAAAAATGAATGATTTTATGCAAGCAGGAGCAAATAGAATCATAAAATAGCTAGGGTTGGAAAGAACCTCAAAATAGTCTGGTTCCAACCCCCCTGCCATGGGCAGGGACACCTCATGTTACCCAAGCCTCTGTCCAACCTGGCCTTGAGCACCACCAGGGATGGAGCATTTACAGCTTTCCTGGTCATCCCCTTCTCTGCCTCACCACCCTTACAGTAAGAACTTTTGCCTGATATCCAATCTAAACTTTCTCCATTTAAGTTTGAACCTGTTTCCCCTTGTCCTCTCACTACGATTCCTAATGAGTCGCTCCCCAGCATCCTTACAGGCCCCCTTCAGATACGGCAAGGCTTCTATGAGGTCTCCACACAGCCTTCTCTTCTCCAGGCTGAACAGCCCCTAATTTCTCAGCCTGTCTTCATAGGGCAGGTGCTCCAGTCCCTTGATCATCCTTGTGGCCCTCGTCTGGACTTGTTCCAACAGTTCCATGTCAACTGAGACACAGAGCTTGGTGTCATGGGCAAACTTGCTGAGGGCGCACTCTATCCCATTGTCCATGTCACTGACAAAGAATTGAACAAGACCGGTCCCAACATCAATCCCTGAAGGACAACATTCGTTACTGGCCTCCAGCTGGACATTGAGCCATTGACCACAACTCTTTGCATGTGGCATCCAGCCAGTTCTTTATTCACCAAGTGGTCCACCTATCAAATTGATGTCTCTCCAACTCAGAGACAAGGATCTCATGTGAGACAGTGTCAAACACTTTGCACATGTCCAGGTAGATGACACCAACTGCTCTACCCCTGCCCATCAGTTCTGTAGCCCCATCATAGAAGGCCACCAAATTGGTCAGTCATGAAAGGCCACCAAATTGGTCAGGCATGAAATATACATTGGGTATTACAAGTACATCTATTGAGTATTACATTAAAAAAATCAAACCAGCCATATATAATATTGAGTAATATCCCTGGTACAAATTAATTATTTTGAAAATAAAAAGTCAACAACCACCTGCCCTTCTATTGTGGAATTGTGGGAAACACCTTTAACACCTGAGCGTAAATTAACAAGGTTGAATAGATGTCTCAAGGTGATTTGCTGTGAAATATAAAATGTAATCTTAAAAATCGTAAATATTAAACTTTCATTTATACTCTCAACAAAGCATAGGACCTAATACATCTTCATAGAGGACTGAGGGATGCATTAACTCTGATAACTCTCTCAGTGCCTTGCCAACAACTTGGCATACCAATGATCACACCTTCTTAGTTGGAATCTACAGGATCTTACTATTCTGTCCATTATTGGAAGCCAACAGTTATATTTTGAGAAAAACCCATGCATTTTCCTAAATTATTTTTTCTCACTAACTGGTATAAATTCTTTTTTGAAATTTTTCATTCTGTAATTTTTCGTGCCTTACGGGCATAGATATGTTCATTATTGACTTTTTTTGATTATTGTCAGGTAGTATAGCAATACCTATACAAGGCCCTTACAGTTTTTCTGGCTTATAACTCTTAGTCTGGGTTTTATTTTCAACATAGCACTTTAAGTCTCAAATCTGTAGAAATCAGAGATACCAGGTCAGAAGGTACACTAGCTCTGGAGTTAATAATTTTTCCTTGTGATATCCCCTAAAATTCAAGGTAGAGACAAGAGGCTGCTGGCAGGATTTATATCCTAATGTTGGGAAAGGCTGTTCTGGATGTGCTACTATGTTCTCTTGTGGATAATGAATTGACATGACATGCAGGCATGAAAGGAAGTGTGGGCCTAAAATTTGGGGCCAACAAAATTTTGAAATTCTCTTATGAAGCAATATTGTGCTCAAAGGAGAAGGTAAGGATATTGTTACGTCTGTGTAAAGTTGCAATGGCTGTTGAAGAATTGAATTATCTTCTGGTCTCATATATGACCATAGGGGAAGTCAAGTTGTGGTGTTTCTTGTTGGGGAAACAACCAGTCAACTTTATTAGTCAAGGTTTTATGGCTCACAAAACTGAAAGACAAGTACAAAATTCACAAATGCAGTAATGACTAATTATTTATATGCTCAATATTTGTCTCATCAGGCTGATCTACTTAATCCATTCTACAGCTCTTCCAGCATTATTCTATATTTGAAATAGAGCACAAGCTCATTTAAGGAAAATAAGAATGGCATAATTTTAGTAAGCAACAGTAACCCAAGATGGACAGACTTTCTTTTTTTTTTTTCTCAAAGAAAAGTGGTAAGTCATCTGTAAAATCTAAACTCTTCCTGAAGGAAAAAAAGTATTAAATATCCCAAAGTGGATAATTACTTAATGAGCTATGAAGTGCTATGAAGTTAAGTAATACAATATTAATCTTCAGCATAGGAATGAAAAAATGCTTAGGAAAAACAGTTTGGAGCTAGAAATAATATTTATTTTTATACTGTATTTTTTTTTTTACTGTAAATTTTCTTGAATCTAAGAGTCTCCTTCAAATATTCTAAATATTTTTGGGAAGACCATTTTTGGAATCTATAAATAAACTTTTTTTAGGTATAACAGTCAACTTCTATCTTGACTGATAAAAGTGAACCTTGACTTCAGAGGTCTACAAAAGAGCTTAAATAAAACAATCCCATGTAAGGACTTACTGAAAATTTTTAGACATCTGCAAATATAAAATCTTGCAGATGAACTTGAGGAGGCAATTTTGTGCTGTAGCTGATATATTGATTTCTACTTAATGAGGCAAATAAGCCGTTTTTTCTGTTTTTTCTTAGACAAAGTCACTGAAGTTTCCTGCAGCAGAATTTGCTTATGTATATTTACTGTTAGCTGCTTTGGACCAGAAAAATAATAGAACAAAACTAAGTCTGCTTACATTCTTATGCATCAGACAAATACAACTTTGGAGAATCATTTATAAAGGTCTTTTCCTTGTTTTCAGCACAACTCTCATTGAATCCCATTACTATAATCTGTCTTTTAATGATCAGCCAGTCCACTTTACCCTCTGACAATCTTCTTCCCTTAAATAAAAGACCTAGGTATAGCATCCATAACGGTAATTTAGGTGGTGGTTTCAATCCACAACTTTTTGGTAGTTCCTCACACTGATTTTGCATTTTGTGGTTCTACTATTCCAGCTGGAGTTTTCACCTGTGATTAATTGCATAGTATACATCAGGCATACAGTGAAGATCTTTCGAACTTTTGTTATACTGAGATGGTTTTGGATCCCCTTTGGAATCCACATGGTTATTTCATAAAGATACTTAGTGCATAAGAACCACTACAGGAAATATCAGTTAAGTGAATTTGTACTGATGAAGGATAACAGGACAAAACAAAGCTGTTTTAGCAGCTTGTGCTTTATGGAAAACACAGGTAAGGAAGAAACCACCCACATGTTCTAGGGTGACAGAGGCAATAAGAACATATGTTCCATTTGAGCTATTGAGTGAATCAACAGAGGGAAATAAAACGCAGGATTCCCTGGGCTTCTGGCAATGTGAGCTTTCATAAGGACATGAAATTATCACCCAAAAAAATCTCAAAACCTTTGTTTTGGAAAAAAAATGTCCTGTCTGCTTTCTCTTTCAGCACTGAATAGTCCCTGAAGTTGGCTTTGTAATCTGTTTGATCTCCCTTTTTCAGGATTAGATAAGGGAAATGAGGTTTTGATCACTGTGATGTTAGTGTTTATCAATTGGCAACACCAGTTGATATAAAAAGAACATCCTACTAGTAAGTGTCATGGTATTAAACTTCTGGGCCAATGATCAATTCCTGGCACACTGTCTACTGCAATATCCTACTATTTCTTAGGGGGGTTCTTGTAGAAAGGCTGCAGAAACTCTATTTAAAATTCTCTTTCTTGCTTGTGCATGATCTGGGGACACTGCCCCTCAGCCTCACTCCGCACCTGAGTACCTGTCAGGTCCTCTGGTCTGATGTCCCTTTACAGCAGCTGTGTTGTGATGCTGATCTTTGCTGCTTCTTTTGATTGATGGAACTCACTCCAGATAATACCTGTGAAAAAGAAAGGGCTTTGGGCAAGAAAGTACAGCCAGCTCCAGACCCAACTGAATCACAGAAAGACACAAGACTGTTCAGAATAAAGCAACAGAAACTGGGCCTCAAATGTTCAAAATCATCGCTAAAAAATGCTGTTTCTGAAAATATAATTTTAAAGAGGCTAGAAGCAAAACATTTCATTAACAGGCCAAACAGATCATAACCATGAATTATTTCAAGCTGTTTCCTCTTGCCCAGCATAGTTCAGCTGGAGGGGTGATGCAGACTAGAAGCAGCATAGCTGAAGCTACTCACTCCAGCTGAATGCTTAAGCAGAAATGAAGAATAGTTGCTCTGTATTCTTAAACCTGAGGTAAATACATTGTAAGGTGGAATTACAATAGCTCAAGTCTGATGTCCTGGATAAACAAACAAACAAAACTATCCAACCAGAAAACACCAAACCTGGCAACTAGAGCTGATTTTCTCTGGAAATTAGTTAAAAAATGACAGCTAAACATGAAGATTGGTTACTTAAATGAAGGAACAATAAATGTAAGTAAATAATGTTATAATGGCAGATTGATTGAAAGGAGTAGTTTGATGCAACTGAAGGGTAATAACATAAACTTTCCACGTTTTGAAATAATGCACTGCCAGTTTTCCCTTGCGTATTCCATCTGAAACACTAAGTATAAACAAGTATGCAAAAAATATACGTGTGACCTATGCAACCCATATGCAGTCAGGAGTCCTCAATAAATTAAGAATCCTAAGTTATAATAGAGATCAATTGCAGGGAAAATGCAGAAGAATTGCTTACATAAAAAAAAGGGAAGGCTCTTGATGTGTCCCCAGCTGCATGACTCAGGTATCTTAGCACAAGTGAAGGCAGCATAGCTCTGCTTGTGCTGGCCAGGGTGTGAGAGAACAATCAGCAGAAATGGGAAAGAAAGGGAAATATTTCAATTTATTTTGTTTATGTCTATTTTCTTCTAGGATTTTTTTAGGATAAAACCAAATGAGTATTGAAGTTTTGCGATATATGAATACTGATCAAGTACTTGGTAAATATTCACCTTACTGAAGCCATGCTGATTTTTCTTGAGCAGGCCATATTTCTCAAGGTACCCAATAATTTTACACTTCATTCGCACTTGTACTAATTTCCCCTGTAAGAAAGTCAGAATTTTCTTGGTCCCACTGGAGCTTTTAAAAAATAGCTGATACCACATTTGTTACACTCTAGTCCTCAGATGCCATGAGAGTCTTCAGCAGAATTTAGATAGTGCTGTTACTAATTTAGCTGCTTCACCCCTGAGGTGTCTTAGAGTATTTGGGGCACATGATCCAGGCCTGCTGATGTGTTTTATTGGTGTGTTGCTCCATATTCCCTCCTACAATTACTTCCGTTTCAGACAGGCCCTTTGCTGAGTTCAATTCAAGAAGGTTATGGAGGTGGATTTTTTTACACTGAATGTAAAGGCAAAAAAATGTGTAACACCTTATCCTGATCATCAGCTGTCCCACTTAAAGTGTGTGGGTTTCTTTTCCTCATGTCTTTGGGGGATTTAATTTTAGTTTTTATTTTATTTGCTAATTATTATCTTCAAATTTTGGTTTTGTCTGCTTTATTTTTCTTTTTATCATCCACTTTGTTATATTAATTCAAATATACATGTTTTCAGCAATTTGAAAGATGTTTTCCTGCTTATAACAAACTCCTTTACTTGACATTCTGTCTTTTTTCACCCCTATTTAAGTCTTTATTGTTGCAGTACAATATGCACATCACCTCTAAGAATTTAATTGTCTTACCTCCTCCTTTCAGTCTGCCTTTTTACAGGCTCCCTTATTTTTATGTATTTCTTTTTCTACATGACTTCATGAAAAAACACATGAACTGGAAGAACTGTTTTGCATATGGAATCTTTTTCACATTAGTAGAAAGGTGTGTGAGGCTACAAATTGTTTGTGTTCCCACAGCACCAATTCCTGTATGCTAAGAAAAACACGATTCAACAGAAATTGTCTGGACGATTTCTTTAGTGGTCGTTTAATCAGTTGTGATGAAGAATGATAGTCCAGATGTGATCTCCAGCTCAGGAAGTCATTACCTGATTTCTGGAAACTGAGATGGTGTACCAGGGGAAATATTACCTTTTATGCATTTTCCATCTTATATATACATCCCTAAGAATAACTATCAGTGTCCAAGACAGGATATTGAAGCAAATAGCTTTTTTGGTATAAACCACATGCTTGTTTTTATAAAAAGTTAATCTGTTAAGAAGGAAATGCTTCTTGGAGAGACTTAGATTTCCCCAGAACTTTATTTCATATGCAAGTCCTTCCTGGCACATGAGAAGAGATTTGATTATATTGAAATGAAAGGCCTTTGGTGTTCTTTTGCATGTTTTATGATAAAAAAAACACTAAGGCAAAATCAGATGAAGAAATGACAATTTTAAAGTAAGAGAAAACCAGGATGTAACTCAAAATGCTTTTATTCTCAATTACATGCTTCCCAGTCACACTTTACTAAGCTTCGTCACTGCTTGATTTCACCTTTGTATCTCGAGTAATAATTCTTCTCTTGAAGGAGCCTGGTTGCCTCTCCCAGCTCTCACCCTGTTAGCAGTGGACGTACATGGGCTTTTTTTTTTTCTTTGGCAAGGCATTTGGTTAGAAACGTGAACTGACCTTGAAACTGTTTGATGGTGATCAGCTTACTGTGATTGTAGGCTATTTCTGATAGTTTGCCCATATAACCTTGGTTATTCCTGTGAATTTGGGATGGACTGTTTATTTGACTTTGACTTATTGTGGAATGTAAAAATTTTGAATTACATGGTAAATTTTAATTATTAACTACATGCTTATCAATGCATTCCAAATTGCTTCAGAAGACAAGTTTCGTTCTTACTGTTTACTAATCACAAAGCTATACTGATTTTAATAAAATGAATAACATAGTTTTAATAATTTTATAGCATTCATATGTATATCAGAATTACAAACTTATTATTATGAAGAGAAAATTTTAAATTTGATCATTCTTAAAAATCTTTACCTAACTCTGATCACAGTAACATAGCTGAGATCAAAACAGTGTTTAAATTAATATAATGCTGTGAAATGCAAGCTTGGATCCAAATCAATTTCATTATAACCAGTGAACACTTAGGTTACAGGAAAGACTTAGTACTTTTGCTGAAAGAGCTCTCTCATTGATGCTTAGGTTGTACTGGGGACTTGGCATGTCCCTGGTAGGAAACTTGCTGTGTAGATTTAGTTTGTATGCGTCTTTCCCTTCAAGAGAAAGGATAACATTGGAAATTTTATAGCCAGCCCTGCAGTAATAACCTGGGAGCAGATATCCAAAGCAGCATGCATACTTCAGGATCTACAGTGCTGATTCAGTTTTCCCTCTGGGGTTCAGCCTTTCTTGAAGAGAAGGCTTTTTTTTTTTTTTTTTTCAGAGAAATTGATTTACTGTGGTAAAAATTCTCAGAAGTGCTGGATTTTTCTTTGCTTTTTGTCAGGATGTGAAGGCAGCATTGATATCTTTCCACATTTTCTGTGAAGTCTTGAACCAGCTCTGTCAGTTTGGCTATAAAGCTGTAGTCAGCTTGTACAGTGATATTTTTAATAGCACTGATATCTCATGCACAGTCTGCTTAGGCTCCCAGGAAATATGTTGTCTGCCTTGGATGTGCTCAAGCCCATAGCAGAGTTGTTAAAGTATCACTTCACTCTAGCTATCATCATATCTGTTAAATAAATGGGTTTCCTTGCAGCTGTGAGAGAAGTGCAATATTTAAAGCACCACTTCTGTTTATTGACTCTTAAGTTTTGCACCTTGCCTAGTTCTTAACCTTTCTTCTTCCTTTTTCTCCACTGCTTCTTCTGGGCCCATCTCCTTCCTCTGCCCTTGTTCAAATGTGTGTATTACTGCATAGGAGACCATGCTGCTAGCTTCATAGCAGAGCCCCAGAGAAACAAAAGTTCTTCTTGCTGTCTCTCTTTTTTTTTTTTTCTTCTAGTCTTAAAGTTAGTACTCTCAAGATTTTCCCTCTCATGGTAAGGGAAAAATCATAGGTTTAAAAAAACAAGGGCTCACATTCTCACATAACTGCAGTAATAAAGGCTTTAAGAAAAGTTCAAGAAATAGTAGAATTAATTAAACTGAAAACACAGGTGCAATAAGAAAATCACATTTTTAAGCTAAAATAAAAAAAAAATGGAAGAATATATAAAGAAAATATTTTTAAAATAAGACCTTTCCTATAAAGAAAAATTTGTTACATTATAGTGGTCAGTTCTAGTTGGAGGAATCTGTCTAAAAATTCTGTTTACCTCTAGTTTCTCATTCCTTCTTCGACACAAGGATAAATTTTTTGTGTCCCCAAAATACAATAATTTCTAAATGTAATTATTTTAACATGGACATAATCCCTCAAAAGACACTTTCAAAAGCATGTTGATTATTTAGGTATACATAAGTTCAATTACATACCAGATTTCATATGCAGAGCCTGATTCAGCCAACACATTAAACAAATACTTTGCTTGAAGCCAGGGATAACTCCATTCACCTTAACAATACTATTAGCTGGTTTACCTTGATTTTAAACACACAAATGTCTAATTAAAAGAAATTACACTGACTATACAGACTTATCTCACAGCCTAGGCAGATATACATGATTAATCTTTGCTGACCTTCAAGACCACAGTGTTCATCTTTCAAGACCACAGTGTTGAAAATTTTACCACTTATGTGTAATAAGATATATAGCTAAATATAGGTATTCATGTTTGGACCAATTTAAAAGAAATAAAAAATAAAAAAATTCCTGCTTTGGAAAAGTTTTGAAGCCATCTATTTAGCTTATACAAAGTATATGTTTTCTTTTCTCATTTTGCTCCCAATACTAAATCCTGAATCAGACATTGGCCTGGATTCCTCCCCTATCCTTCCCTTCTTAGAGATTTATAGATCTCTATAGTTGAGACTAATAGCAACTTAAAAATTGGAAGAAAAATGCTATAATGATTTTAGAGGAAGAGTGCATTTAATTTTAAGAACTTCCAGAATATACATTTTATACCTTGCAGTGTGAATGTATTCATAGCTTTTAAATCTGCAGTGTTTTAATGACTCTCTCTAGTAACTTATTGCAGTCATAAATTTTGTAATATCAGATAAAACATTTCTAGGTGGGTTCTCAAAGAGGAATTCAGTAGTTTAATGTGCTGCTCAGCTTATATAAAGCACTATGCTAACAAACTGGCAGAATTT
This sequence comes from Forpus xanthops, assembly GCA_032466535.1. Classification (NCBI taxonomy): domain Eukaryota; kingdom Metazoa; phylum Chordata; class Aves; order Psittaciformes; family Psittacidae; genus Forpus; species Forpus xanthops. The sequence goes on along the minus strand of JASSUY010014749.1, from coordinate 13,110 downwards.
CCTAATTAAATGTGGTACAACTTGTATAATGCAGTCATTAGTAAATCTATGTTACTGACTCAGTAGCAAGGCACACTGAATTTTACATGATAATCACCGGAAATTAAAACTTAATATGTGTAAGTTTAACAATTAAAAACCAGTCTATTAAATGTAGGCTCAATTCTCCTTTTAAACCTATAGATTGATAAAAAAAAGACCTTTATAAAAAATATGAAAATGCAGGTAAGAAGTATAGCATTGTTTTTAAAAGAATATGTGCTTTTCAGTCTAACATTTTCCAGGAAAGATAAGTCATAAAAAAAACCCATAGAGCTCCAAACTCAGGAACTGTGAATGACATGCACTCCACAAATCAGGAGGTTGCAGTCAAGAGGGAAACATCAACTGCTCTATATGACATACAGGTGCCACTGATTGTCATACAACTTTTAATTCCATTACTAAGGAGCTCCTTTTACATGAGGGCAACCAGGTAGAAAATTTCTAAGTATTACAGCTGCAATAGAGATGGTTATTTGGCCTAGAAGTGTTCAAATAATTAACAGAAAGGGTGGAAATTCTTAGGAGTTTTTAATGACAATTGCCCACAAAGTATCTGTAACTGACAAAACTTCAGTAGTTTTATCTATTCATTTACAGTACTGAAAGAATGCACATCTTAAATGACTTTCAAACCCAACCATTTTAGAAAGACTGCACAACAACTCGAAGATCTATTGACATTTCAACAATGTGACATACAGTTTAACCTGATGTAATAGCAAGTCACTCAGGTTTTCTGCTGAATAGAGGAAGTACTCTCTAGAGGAGGTTGTACTAATGGAAATGTTTGGGTTTTTTTTAATCAGTGTATTAATGTGCATGAAAATAATGAAACAGTGTGATTTTTTTTAATCATATCTGGAGCAGTGGTGTCCTAAAAGCTTAGGTTAAACAACTCCAATAACAAAACTCAAAGACTATTTCTGCAGAGCTTAGTGATGTTTATAATGACAGGGAAAGAAGCAAAGAAGGAGGGTGTTCTTCCTATGAATGGATTACTAATATTTTCTGCCACATCTAAGGATATTCAGTAGGCAACAAAGAAATTAAGTTGCTAATTTAAAATGTCTTTACTTATTCTGCAGTTATATTTCACTCAGGCTTGTACTTCATCATTCCTGTGGTATGCCAAAGCACCGAAGACAAAGTAATGGACTGTATATATCTATGAGTTTATACATGTTTATCAATATGTTTAGGTGTGCAAAAACTATCTAAAAAGTAAGGGGTTGTGGAATAGGCTTAAATGCAGAATAACGTCTACTCACAGATAGGTACACATTAGATTCACACGACATAAAGTCTAATGGCAAGTGTTAATGGATTGCATTTTATTAACTTTATCTATTAACCAAAATAGCTGTTTATATATATAAATATCTAGAATGATTGAGGATGAATCCCAAAGGCTGATGAGTTTTGAATCAGGTCTGCAAAAATCCCAAGTGTGAAATTACATTGACCATTCCATTAGTGGCATTTTTATGCTATACCATTGGAAAGAAAAAATGTTCAGGAAAAAAACTATGGATAGTTTATAGTGCAAGGTTCTTTCAATACATTTGAATTATTTATCTATTTTTTAAAATCCAAGATGCTTATGATTAAATATTAAAAATTAAGGTGCAATATTTTAGACTACAAGGAAATGGTAAAGATACACTAGTAGCAGAGATACCATCGGGTCACTGCCACTAAATGTCGGTTCTTATCTGATAAACTTACATGTGCAGTTGACAGTAGTTTGTTTCTCCTACAGAAACAATTTAATTTCTTTAGGAGCACCTCTGAATTATCGTACCATTATTTTATAGCTATTCTTTTAGACAAAGTAAGCTTTGAAAAAACAGCTAATGTTATTAACATACTGATAGCATTTGTACTATTTTACAGGCGAATCCACAGCATTTAAACATCAGCATAGAAAAGGTGGGAATATAAGACAGATGTCTTTCATAAAGGGGCAGATATAAATAACTATAATTAATGAAGGAATGTAGAATAAGGAATAATTAAGAATACTATGAAAGCATACTGAAGAATAATTCATGACATATTAAATATAACCATAATTAAATACTTCAGTTTAAGGTGATATGTCATAGTACATTAGTTATAACACAGTCATTGGCTATGTACTGTGAAAAAATAATATTTTGAGAGACCAGGAAAATGATGGTTCCTAATCTATTTGCAAAAGCAATGTGAACTGTCCCCAGATTTCTTTTCACACAAGCACGCTCTATATTCTGTTGAGAAAAAACAACTCTAGGGGTAAATGCTATATGTGTTTTGCCTGTCTATGCCAGTGGTAGATGATAATCCCCAACTTTATTAGGTGAAGGTACATAGAAAGATCACAGCATATTCTATAGAAGATTTGAAGTAATATTTCTTAAATGCTCATCTCCTCCTGAGTGACGTGACTGCATGAGGCTTGAGGAGTTTACTATGCAGACAGTTAATAGACAAACAAGGAGAGCTGCTCCTTGAAATAGGACTTCTGACAGACCTCAGGTCTTTCAAAGGAGTTTAAATGTAGTTTCTTTATGCAAAATGCGTTCAAAACCTTGATAATGCTGCTGGTGGGAACTTAAAGGGAGAAGATCTTGCTGTGCATGTCCTTCCTTTCTACTTTTCTCCAACTGTACTCTCTAGATGGTTTGGGTCAATCAGCTCAGTATTTCTTCAGTTTTTATGTATTTGCTTAGTCACATGGAAGTGTGTAAGACTTTTTCACACTTATTACAAGGGGAACCAAGAGGATGATTACACAACAGGAATTGCCCTCAAATAAGTTTTCACCAGGAAGTTGTGTCAGAGCTTTCTGTTTTACAGAATGTCTTAAACCCTGTTACCGCACATGCACATTTTTATCCAGGAAGCTTAGGATGGGTTTACTTCATCTGAGAAAGTAGAAAGAAAAAAACATTGGATGCTACCAGAGGAAAGAAATTTCTTGATCAAGTTTTCACCAAAAAGCCTTGGAGGGTCTTGAAATTTTTTTTTACTATGAAAGTCCATGAAGGAAATGGCCAACTTGAGTTTCTTGTGGAAGGAAATCCTGACTAAAGTGGAGCTGGAACAACAAAAGATCCACCTGGTTTTGTAGTCTAGTGTTTCAGAGAAGGTGACAACTGATGAAGGTGTCAAATTGAAGCCACTTGTTAATATAGTAACAATCTTAAAATATTCTCCACAATCACAGTAAACTCCAGAAGTCCTTTGGCATAATCGTGCAACTGGAAAATGTTGTCAAATAGCATTGAGCAGTGCTAAGATGAAGAAGGGGTAATATTAAGGCAGTTTTGATAAATCATGTGACTTGATTGATTCAGTCTCTTATTCACTGGAGTAAAATGATCTTTTCTTGTATTAACTGAGATTTCATTTCTGAAATGAAAAAGCTTGAAAAATAATTACAGAATAGTCCTATAAAGAATTTAGTATCTTCTTCTAGAAGCAGAAATTTTACCCTGTGTTCAGGGTAAAACACTGCTGTACTGCAAATAGCTCTGCAACAACAGAATGTGAAATACAGACTGAAACTGGTTTTTGTAAGCTATAAAACTTACACTGTCTGTATTATATGAATTACCTTGTAACTGCATGAATGTAGTTTTTATTAATTTGCTAGAAAATGTTATGATGATCTTCCACATGTCCTTTTGCACAATTATATTTCTATCAAAGCTGTTTACTTACTACCATAATATGATATATCTTGCAGTTAATCATTCTAGTTATATGCAGGTACATGGTCATTTCGTATAAAATAATATTAAGAGTGAAGTTGTTTAGCTCAGAAGTGCTTCTGTCTCTGCATTTAACAGCAAGGTTTTCTATGAAGTAAAAAGGTTGCTTCTTAGGGAGAATGGGCTCTATATAAGGTTTCATTTGTTTTCAGCACAGTGCTGTAACATCCGAACTCGCATTTCCAAGGCCCAGACATAGTCTTGCTCTCTCTCAGGGTTAAACTGCAGATTTCCTTCCTGGTTTAATTTCGGAAGTTACACACAGCAACCTTGGCCTCCTGAGTGCTGCTGAACCCACTGTATCTAATTTGTAATTTAAACAGTGTTTTATGTGTCTTAATTTAATATTGAAACCCTAAAATCTTGATTTTTAATAATAAAGGCACACTCCAAGAAAAAGAACATATAAGACACAGCATTCAGAAACTTGCATCACAGCGTATTTATTTTAGCAAGTATATTCTTTAGCAGAAGTTAGTGGGTTTTCCTTTAGATTCAACAAAGATTTTTCAGGGAGGGTTTCAGGTAAGGAGTGAGGAAAGAAGCACAGTTCTGGGACAGCTTCAACAAGAGACCTGACCAGAAATGCATCTTGATACTTAAAAAAAAAAAATCTTTTGTTTTTCCAGCTTCTCTGAGGTTCAGAAGGTAAGAAAATAGCTTCTTTCTTGCCAGAGAGTTCTTGCAGTGGCGTCTTAAAATCAGGAGATCCCAATGTTCTGCATGGGCTGCAGAAATAATTCGGAATGCCTCATTACCTACCAGGAGAATATACTAATAGGAACTCAGTCCTCCATAATCAGAGCTCAAACAAAATCTATGTTTGTTGTCAAAAATTTATCTCTGGCTTGTGGCAAAATTCTTTGTGCTCCTCATTCTTCCACCACCTATAAACCATGGGTACAGAGGCTGTGTAAATATGAGCTACGCTAAATAATATTGTTGTGGAGGTACTTTGGGTCAGAGAAAGGCAGTTGCTCAGGTGCATTATCATCTGTGAGCAGCTAGCTGACTCAGCTGTTTACTAGTGAATCTGTTCAAACGTTGGCCAAATGAGGCATGACCTCTCTCTCATCTTTCCTCTCCCCTCCACCTTGGCTGATGTGGTGAGCGTTCCCTCCTCACTTAAATCATCCATGGCTGTAGGACCAGGGAGGTCAGCCCTCCCTTTGTCCTTTTAATAAACTCTTCTAACGGTTTGTGTTGGCAACAGTGTGGGTTTTGCCAGAGTAGCTTGCAGATAAGTCCCCGAATGAAGGAGGCTGAGTGAGAATTTAAGATTTTGCTGGTCTAACTGGTGGACACAAACCAGTAGGCTGAAGTAATATGCCAGTAAAGATGTTCTGTGCATAGACATGACCAATGTGAACCTTGCAGAAGAGTACCCAAAGAAAAGGCTATGGGTAAAATGGTTTACCATTAAGGCTGTAAGATAAAACCTAGGCCACATTTGAACCCTAAGCTTCCTCCTCCTTTCTACAATCAGCCCTTTTCTTGCTGCCAGCACAATTAACAGCCCACACATTCAATGGCCTTGACAGTAATACTTTTCCCACCTGTCTTCCTACTAGTCTGCTTTGCCCATGCTTGTATCAACAGCCCCTTGGTAGCACAGCTGCTATGATCGTTGTCTATGTCCAAAGCCTCCAGTGCTCATTGGAGTCAAAGAGGGAGAGAGAAAATGGTGAGGAACTCTCTGAATCTGGTTTAAGATGAGTTGAATTTGCATTGAGCAATGTGAGCATTACAAAATACTTCTGTGATTAACTATTTTATCTTAAATTAATAGAACTCAGTGTTGCAAAATATCTTGCAGAGATCTTTCAGTGCCCTTTGAATGTGTGCATGATCTCATGGTCTCAGAGAAGCATTCTAACAGACACTTATGCTTACATATAAGTATGTATATTTGGAAAACATATGACCTTTAATTCGGTTCTTCTTTTGCTTCTTGCTTTTACTAAGAATCTTTCATGATATTACAGTTAATTGAACACAGGGTTTATTCAATGACAAGTTTATTAGCAAGAGAAATTATGAAAAAGTAAACTGGTATTCTCAGGTAGAAGCATTGAATTTCCTGATTTAACTTGCCATGCAGCATGTTATGACAAAACTGATGGACGTTTTTCTAGTTATTAAAGTACTAGTTTTCTATCAGAGACTAAACAATGTGTAAGCCCTACAGAAACCTGAGTTGCTTATATTAAAGTCATATGTGATGCAAAATGGAGAGTTTCTGTTATTTTAAATGTATATTAATTGCTCAGTAATGTGCAATTATGGTAATTTCCACCAGCGTACTCAGTGCCTGTGTTTTTTGTGACAAAACAGAAGGGGCCTTTGCTTGCCTGCTCCTCTTCCATTAGTGACAGGATGACTTAATAGCATTAATGCAGGCTAGAGACTTTATGTCTCAGAGATGTCTTTGACTGCACTTGAGAGGTAGAGGAAATATGTGGAGGGGTTTTATAAGCAAAGTGCTTCATTATGATCTGAGGCACATAGGTACATGAGCAGAAAGGTTCTTATTCCTCCCAAGTGACCGACATCTTCCTCAGTTTAATGACTAGCTCCAAGAAAGAGATTGGTAAAACTCTACTAATAGGAGCAGGTTCAGCTAAGTTTAGCTGTTTCTTAATATAGGTTCAGAAAACACTGACAGGAGCAACATACAGAACAGAAGAGAACCAGAGTATCTTCTTGTCCCCTAGTTCATTAAAATTCCTATGAATGTCATGTATGGGTGAAGAAGATAAAAAAAAGCTTTATCAGAAAGTCCAAAAATCCAGTAAGATCAACACTGATTTGGAAAGTAAATACTTAGGCTAACAACTAATTGTAAAAATAATCTAAGGAACTTCTCAGTTTGAAGGACATAACTCAATCTGTTGAAATAATGCTGTAGAATGAAAGCTTAGGGATTTTTGTTTATTATTTATTTATTTTTAATATTCTTTGCTATCAGCTTAGCAAGGAGAAAGAACAAGAAAGGAAGGAAAATTTTACTTTGCATGCCAGTAGAGATGATATTGAGTTCTTTCTACTCACACTACAAGTATGTAAAGTAAGAGATGGAATACCATGTTCATAGGAAAACAAAACAGATCTTGCAATTTTTATTTCCACTTAATGTAGAAACTGAAAGCAAACAAGATTCAAACAGAATTAATTTTTTTTTCTTCACCTAAAAAGAAATATGAACAGCAGGAGATGAGTAATTTCTTTGCCAGTCATGAGATTCTCATTACATTTTCCAGAGCTAAGTAATAATAATTTTTTTTATTGTCATAGGCATCATTAAACAAAGAACCTACAATTTGCCTGGAATACACATTTCCTGAGTCATAATCACCATTAACTTGAATTATAATTATTCATATCTCGTAACCATTCATTATAACTCTTAGTATTTTCTAACACCTACTAATGATTTGCAAAGTAAATATTGTACAAAGATGTTATTTTTTCCTCTAAAGAGTCAACAAACAAAACTGAATACTGAGACATTCATAAGGCCAAAATTCACGTTTACTAAGTAACTGGTATCTATATCATAGAATCATAGAATCATAGGTTAGGGTTGGAAAGGACCTTAAGATCATCCAGTTCCAACCCCCCTGCTATGGGCAGGGACACCTCCCAGTAAACCATGTCACCCAAGGCTATGTCCAACCTGGCCTTGAACACTGCCAGCAAAGGAGAACTCACAACTTCCCTGGGAAACCCATTCCAGTGCCTCACCACCCTTACAGTATAGAACTTCTTCCTCATATCCAACCTAAATTCCTCTGTTTAAGTTTGAACCCGTTACCCCTTCTCCTCTCACTACAGCCCCTAGTGAAGAGTCCCTCCCCAGCATTGTTATAGGCACCCTTTAGATACTGGAAGGCTGCTAGGAGGTCTCCACACAGCCTTCTCTTCTCCAGGCTGAACAGCCCCAAATTTCTCATCCTATCTTCATAAGGGAGGTTATTAGTTTATGAAATATAATCAAATACTTTAAAACACTAATATACTACGAAGATGAAAGTGTAGTAAGTTTTGTACTCTGGTCACTCATGCCAAGATAGGAAATGCAAGATTTAAAATGGACTTTTTCCTACATCTGAAGATACATATTTTCAATTTTATGAAAACTGTGTTATGGGCAATGGATTGACAAACTGGCAAATGTTACTGGTGTTTGCAAATGATCAAACCACTACTTTCAAGTAAGGTACCTACATAGGTAGTGGTGAAACATTAACTACATTGCCAGCGTACTGTCTGTAGATAATACAAGAACCACTTAATTGTTTTGTGGATTTTAAAGAGCAGTGTCATTACTGCATACTGTGTCTCGTGTACTGTGTGGATGTGAGTGAAACTACACTGCAACTTGATGCTAAAAGTAGCTGTTATTTATATTTTCTATGTCTAAACATTGCCCTCTCAGAAAACCTCGTTTTCAAAGTGAATATTTCTGATCATGATTCATCAGCAGGCTAAATAAAATCTAAACAGATAAAAGAAAAAAACCACTTTTATATAATTTAATGTCTATGAGAACCCACTAATTTTCTGTGTATTTCTACAAAGTTTGTGTAAGGCCTCTGTTATTAGGTTGATTCCTCTCAGAGGGATGCAATATTTTACTTTTATAAATGTATAATCCTTTGCTCTACAGTGGAAGATGCATTGTTGTCTGACTCACAAGTGATGAATTACAAGGTAATGCTGCCAATTTTCCAATACACACAAGATGAGAGATACAAACAATAGTTTCCTCATAACAGCAACATGAAATAAGCTGGGCTCAACAAAACTAAAGTAAAATCTGCACAATAAGATGATTAATTTTTCTTACAGACTGAGTCAGTATCTTCTTTGGGTCCCATATTTGAATTTTAGAGTATAAAAATGAAGAATTCTTTTATATAAGTCACAAATCAAGCAAAGCCGAGTCTGGATACCATTAATTTACACATATGAACATGTATGTGCCTATATGCATGATCATACACACATGCATATCAGTACTATTAATACTCCACATAACACGATAACACAGAGCCATAATTTCTTCAGCCTTTACATACCTTCTCACAGCAATTTGGGGATTTTTTAATTGTAGGTTTAAAATTTAACAGCTCTGTACCTTAAATCAGGAAGATCTCTTTCATTTGTCCTGAGTTCAGCTTCTAAAACTCTGAGAAACCTTAGAAATGCTTCCCTTTTCCTCAGAACCTTATTTCTATATTCTATTTCAAATGTTGTTATAACAAAACTATCCCTTAGCCGTATTTTCTGTGTGTTTTCCTTTACCTATCATGATAGTCAGAGGCTTCAGGATTGCTTTTCAAACGTTTTGTTTTCACCACTATTCTGTTCAACACCTGCAAAGCTTTGTGGTTTATAAAACAAAACAAATACAATTACCTGTAAACAGAGACACATAGGAAAAGAAAAAAAAAGGGAGACCTTGTAGATCAGTAGGGCAAAGAGGTACGGATATGGCTGTATGCAAAAGTGCAAAAATGCTAATGCCTGCATGTGCAAACCTTGGAAAAATTCCAGCCCTTCATGAGTCTTCCTCTCTCTGCCTTCACTGTATTTTTTTTGAATAGCAAATATCGCCCTGTTTCATTATGTTTGACCCTTAAGTATCTTTGTGAGTATGAAAGTTTTTAAACTTCATTATTACTCAGAGTCAACACAATAATTTCCAGGGCTTCTTTTCTAAGTCTAACAGAGCTGAAATCTCCATGAAGAACAGGGTTTCTCAGGAGGAGAAGAGGGGAAAACTAACTCACAATTCACAGTGAAGGTGAGCTTTGAAAGTAATCTAAAAATCAAGACTAAAACTAGGAGACCTGAAGGACAAGCCATACTATTGCTGACTAGTAGGAAGTAAAGATTTTTGGCTATGATACTTTGGTTGGTCTGAAAAGATGAATGCAGAATAAGGAACTGAAAGAACAGGTTACAGCAGGTGTGAGAAGTGATTAACCATGCAGGAGAAAATGGTCTCAACAATGCGGAGACGATTGCATTTAGTCAAAAGGGGATTTTAGAGGAGATGAAAAGAGGAATTGGAAGAAATCTGCAAAAACAGGCAATCTAATGATAAAGACACAATAATAGAGCAAATGGATAAGGAAGGGAAATGAAATAATAATTTAAGCAATATGTCAATTTTAAGCAAGCCATAATAATAAAAATCTACAAAAACTCTTGCAAAATGCAGCATTCATTCAAGTCTGGGAGTTTAGAGGTAATCTATTCCCTTCACACTTACAAGCAACATCATACACAGGGAAGAAAGGTAAGCAATTTCAGAAGGGACTGCCCAAGCAAAATGCAACATGAAAACCATGTCTTTTGAGCAATGAAGAAGAGATGTCGATGAGCAGTAAGAAATTCATACTCAAGTACACACAGAGGGGTCTTACAGAAGAGATTTTTTTGCAAGTCGCTGTGCACAGTTGCAAAATGTTGGATGAAAAAATGGTAAGGAGTCAAGATATAGTTCACCAGTGACTTACTGAGTAAATGCTGATAGGAAGCTGGGAGTTGAACATGTTTGCCTTCTGTACATGCAAACTGCCATAGCACCAGCAGACGCCTAGGTCAGGTCTTTTTGTGACTCTCATTATCAGGCTAATTTTTGTGAAACGACAATTTTTGGCTAGGATGTTCTTGTTAAGGTAAAGAAAGTGGAGTAAAAGCTTGAAAGAAACCAGCTGGGAGATGAAAAGAATGCTGCCTGGAGATTTGTGTTTCAGAAGGCTTACCCTTCAAGCAAAGCTGTTTTACCTAGATCTCATTTGCAAGCTGTCTGCAGGCTTATACTGAGATCTGGAAGCTGTTACTCCTGCCAAAGAGGGGACGTATGAGAAGCATCACCTTTCTGAAATTCTGAATGTGCAAGATAACAAATTATAACAGAGTATTAAGAGTTGATACTATCACTTCACCCTGCAATATTCCTGAAGTTAACTTTACGCATGCTGATAAGGTAGGCAGGAGCAAAGTACAGGTGCAAGTGTTGTCCCTCGGTCATCTATACATATAGACTGCCAATGACAAGTTGCCCTCCCAAATACACCCTGGAAAGTATTTATGAGTAGCTTGGGCAGGGAGTGCTTGTTCACTGAGTCCCTGCACAGCAATTCAGAATGAAAAGCTGCCTTTGCTGTTTCAGCCATGGGAGAAGGGACAGAGAGAGGGCGGAAATGTCCTTTTCCTTCTGCGTCTGCTTAAATAAATATGATTAATTTACTTTTGAAAATGAAGTTTTCTCTTCAGCTGGAGCTGCAACTACTTCCCTAAACTGAAACCTCTAACCTGTGAGATGCTTATGTTTAGACTCTTGCAAAATTACTGAATTTGCAGCATTAATTTTGATATCTAAGTGGGTACAGAAGATTATTCCTCACAGAGGTAACACAAAATAGATGTGATGATTGATATATTTCAACATTTTACATGTTCGTGATGAATACACTTCCCAGTCAACAAAAAAAATGCTAATAACCGCATGAATGAAAATAAAGTAGGAAGCAGCATTGTGCATCATTTTCTACACATTCTCAATTTTTACCTTAAAAAAGTTAGGTTTTGCAATGAAGTCCAATGCTTGCTAAAAAAAAAAAAAAGGTTATTTCAGTAAATGTCATCTGTAAAATCTTCCAACTAAAAATGATCCAAGGAAACAATAGTCTGAGATTCATATATGCTTCACTCATCCCGGACAACAGCCAGAGAAAAGAGCATTTCTCTTATAGTCAGAAATGACGTTTGAACTGCCTGTTCAAATGTACTTGGTTTCGCCCAAACTTCCACAGAACCAAGGGAATTATGTTTGAGAAGAAAAATAAGATATTTCTCAGAAGCTGAGCTCTGTAACTACTTCCATCCATGACTTCAACATAACGCCAGCAAACGATGTTGTAGTCAGCCAGGATCCTCCCTCAATTCTTTGCAAAAACACTGTCATGTTTGTTTACATGTTCAAGTGGTTTTGGGACATGTCATGTTTTATTGTCAGTTCTGAAAAGGGCACATTCTTTAGTGAAGACACACTCTTGGAATCTGTCCCAAAAGTGCATCAGACTGCACAGGATACGTTGTTATCTGCTCTGTAACACATAGACAGCAAATTAACTTCTCTCAGGCAGATGACAGACAGCTAAATTAAATGCTTTCATATGGTTTTCTTTAATTTCCTATATTTCTTGATACCTGTCTTTTCTGATATTATTCCCATATCAGATGTGAGAAGATTATGTCTGTCAGAACAATGATGGAAATTATTATAGATAAGAGAGATATGACGCACCATCAGTGGCAGGCACTTTTCAAATTCATGCCCCGTAGCATGTATTATGCATATTCACAAGCTCTCATTTTATGGTTCTACAAGTGTATTTTATCCTATGACAAAAAAGAGATTCACAGTTTCCTCTAACATGCCAGCAATTGCTCTGAGTCCTTGAGGAGCCTAAACCAATTGTATCTTGAAGTGTAATATTTTTGTAAACACACAGAAAATTTGAAAGCACATTTAAAAAGGCTGCGGGTGCTTTTTTGCAGGAGGATTTTATGACTTTTCAATTCAGTATGATTGGATTCCTTATAAAAGAGATTTTAAATGTGTACCTGAAGCTGAAAATGCAAAATGCACAGAGTATAATTTGGAAAAATTATCGTTTCAAGAAAAATGAAAGTAAGGAAATCCAGTAGTCAGATAAATACCAAATTCAGTCATTATATTTTCAGTGCATGTCTTCCAGTTATTAGCTTACTGTAAAAAATGCTATTCTTCAGCAGCATGCACAAGGCTTTTATTTCAAAGAATTAAAAATTTCACCGAAAGTTCCTTTTTACTACCACAATTCAGGATGTACATGTATCACTTGTCAGGAAAAGTACAATGCTGGGGCAGAAACATGTAACATGAATACGTGTTAATATGGAACGGTCTCTGCTCCAAAATCAAAGTAAGCAGAGATGCTATGGCAAGTAAATAGGCTAAGAAAACCTATTATAGTTACAAGCAATTATTTCTGGGTGAAAAGTAGGTCCTTGAATTACTGCATGTGATGGTAGCTTACCTGATTTACAAAGGTGCTTTATCTGGAGCTTACGCAGCAATAGTTTGTGATAGAACATAACTGCATAATGAACCTTATGTAATATGTTTGTAGGTTGTCTGAGATATGCCCAGGAATCACGTGGAGTTTTGGAGGGGTGTCATGGGTTCAGCAGCAGCAGTTATTTTTTCTTTAAGCAGTAGCTGGTGAGTACTGTGTTTTGGATTTTTGGC